>SKCR01023617.1:0-75667 GCA_019454045.1 Zanthoxylum bungeanum
ATTAGCCCACCTATGTCAAAAAATAAACATATTGTAAACAAATGAGTTAGTTTACAACAAACAGGGGACAGATGTTTAATGTAAATGAGGAGTTCGTCGAATGATGATGCAAAATGTGAGAATTTTACTCACCTGAAAGTGAGGGTGTCATGGCAAAATCATATTGAGGAAGTAATGCTCCGGCTGCAATGGGCATGGCCACAACATTATATGCTACTGCCCATGATAAATTCTGATACACTTTTCCCATTGTTGCCTGCGCAAGATCCAGTGCATCTATGACCTACACGGAGGTTATCTCTATGAGAATCGTAACATGAAAAGTACGAGCCAGGAAAAAATACGCCCTTCAAGTACTTGAGAAATACTCTCTCACGCACAGCCAGTATCTCACACTTTTTATAACGTGGATACTTATCAGCAAGCAATTGGCAAGAAGAAAATTTTCAACACGGCAAACAATGTCCGACTTCTATCGAATGCAAAGCAGATAACGTCGTTCAACCTCAATGCAAACGAAAAGTAGACATCATAGTTCAGCTAAAGAATGTTCAATACCAATGACCAGTGAACAATGAAAGCACCACTCATGCACAAAATAACATACATTTGAGACTCTAGGGTGTTACCGATTTGAAAACTATGATGATCTTGGATGAACTTGTAAGAACCCAAATACCTATGGACACAGGTTGTATAAACCAAGAATATACAAATTTTAACATCAAAAGAAAGCATACTTGTGAAAGTTTGTTCCCAAGAAGTATAATGGATGCCGCGGTGGATGCAGCATTTTCTTGTGCTTCAATCTGCAGTGCAATCCCAACATCGGCAAGAGCTAAAGATGGTGCATCATTTATGCCATCACCAACCTTTTAAAGGGAAAAAAAGAAACATTAGTTAAACGTTACATCCAAAGCCACAAGTCTCTGTTTTCAATATATTTGTTGCTTAGACGTGATGTTCTAAGCTCATGTTCATAAGAGTGGTTGGAAACTTGAACAAAAAGGAAAATCTGCTTCAGAGACATTTTGGATGCATCTTTGACCATTAGATGTAATAGTTCGACATTATCGGTCACCATTATTAACAGCCAAATAGTTTCATAAACTATGTTTCCCCTGAATTATAAAGCATTCAGATTCTCAACTAAATAATCCAACACGGTTAACATTAGATGCAATATCTAAAAAAAAAAAAAAAAACCAAAGTCACTACCGCAGTAGGATGGATAAGTCAATATCATTTCTCTCTGTCTATATGAAATGCTAGAGGACTAAGAAGAGTTCAAGTTGTGGATGGTACCATTGCAACACGATGTCCTGCAGTTTGAAGAGTTGATATAATCTCAGATTTCTGCTGAGGAGTCAAGGAAGAGTTGATGCATTCTTTTCCTATTCCGACTTCCTTCGCTGTAGCTGCAACTGCCTCTTCCCTGTCTCCTGATAGAAGGAGAGTTTTGATACCCTTCTGCTGGAACCTTCCAACCAAAGCAACAAGAAATGCACATAAGGAAGGAAACAAATGATAACAATTGGAAGCAGACAATTTTATTGGCATATACCATACAAAGAATACGGTAGCACACGGTTGATAATTGAAAATTAGTCATGATGATATGCAGAACAGTTCGTCAGCTTTGTAAGTTAATAACCTATTAAGGGGGAGCGAGTTACCTTCTTACAGTATATTCAGCATCGTGGCGCAGACTATCAGATATTGCAATAGCACCAATAATACCTTCTTCTTCACGTCCAACATAGACAATTGTTTTAGAATACTTTGACGTTGTCGTCAATTGCGTTGACTGATGCCTTACAGCATGTTCCAGACGCAATAGATAAGAATGGTCTGCTCTTTTCTGAAAACGTTCATTAACCCATTCTAAAGTACCAACTGCAACTAAGCGTCCATCAACTTCCCCTAAGATTCCGAAACCTGGTTCTGCTAACTGCCCTCTTGTGACAGGGATGGTTAAATTCAATGATTCTGCTTTATTTACAATAGCCTTTGCAATTGGATGTATTGCTGTTTTCTCTACTGCAGCAGCAATTTTAAGAATTTCTGATTCCTCATATACAAAAGAAGCCACATTAAAAACGGCAGGTTTCCCTTCTGTGAGTGTTCCTGTCTGAAGGTTGGAAAAAAGAAAGATGTCAGAACTTAATTCAATTAGCTCAGTTTAGTATTCTTGAATTACCTTGTCTAAAGCAAGATAATCAATGCTGGCCAATCGTTCTAATACGTCTCCTCCCCTTATAAGAAGTCCTTGTTTTGCTCCTGATCATTTTAAATGCAACGAAAGGGGACATAGAGCTTCAGACCAGTACAGTATCTTGAAATTGAATATGAAAAGCACCTATTCTAAAGACCTAACAAAAAAGTTATTATTATTATTATATTATTTTCCTTATTTAACTGCATCCAGTGGGCATTTTATACCCTGATTTATGGAAATCAACTAAACAAACTCGTAGTAGACAAAATCTTTGAATGAGTGTACGAAAATACCAAGAATGATCATCATTTACGAGAAATTCTTTTCTTGAATGATGAAAGATGTCACTGATAGTTAGAACCAGCTATGGCTATTCATAATTTTTTTCGCCAACTTTTGTTGTGGCTCATTTCAGCATCAGTCATGCTAATCCTTTAGCTAGTGGATGTAGAATAAAACCCACTAAATTCTCTTAAATTTAAAGTCAACAACACTGATCTGACAGGAAGTTGGTCCCAAAACATGAAGCTAACACGTCAAAGTGACAGAGAATACCAGAGGAAGGAGTGATAAAATATGTATGATATGAGCAGTCTCTTCTAGAATTGTGGATATCTAGAGCGGTCAAACTCAAGAAGATTAACAAGTTAGATGCCATACCAAGAGAGGTGCCAACCAAGATAGCAGTGGGTGTGGCAAGGCCCAAGGCACATGGGCATGAAACTACCTAAAAGAGCAATTCAATGTCATGAACTGCAAGTGCAAATAAAAAAAAATGTAAAGAAATCCCCAAATGGAAAGTACACCAGCATTACTTACCAATACGTCCACAGACAGTTTCAAGCTCAAAAGCAAAGGATTCCCATCTGGCCCAGCCATATCATTGAGCAAAACATCTGGAAAAATTTGAGACCCGATGTAGTACCTGAACATGGAAGAAAGAAAGTCTAAGAAGCAGAGTGAAAAGACATGATCTAGTGGCACAAAATTTAACCCGGAAGATGGTCTTCCTTGAACTGAAAGTTGGAAAATGAAAATTGACTCATTTTGCCTCATCCTAAGTGTATAAGATAATACCTCAAAGGAATGTAAAAAATATAGAAACTTCGGCAAGAAAACAATTAAGGAAAACTATTAAATTTAGTGGTTTTTCAATGTCCGTGTTCAGTATGTTTTTATATTTATATATATATAAAGTTTCTTAAACATTAAAATATCATAGATATCTTCAAAAAACTAATCAAAGTCCAGTTTCCCCTTCAAATCTCTTTAAGAATGTTCAACTTACATGGCTCTAATGATGAAGATTATACAGTTTCTAATGGCCAAAAAAAAAAAAAAAATTATGGCTGCAATACTGATACAAAGTAAAGAAGCAAACTCCTACCAAAATGCAAATGTTGCCGCTGATAGAGTCATTACGCTGTATACAAATGGCCCAGCTATTGCATCGGCAAGCCTTTGAATGGGTGCTTCACGGCCTTGAGCCTCCTCAACCTAAGTGTCAGAACAAAAAGTTAAATATACAGTAAAAATATTTCATTTCCAGTCCACATACTAAGCTTAGAATTCTTACATGTTTACTAGTCATCAAATGCAGACACATTTGAACATAGAAAATTTAAAATGACAAACAGCTCCTACAGAACAGTCTACACTTTCTTACATGCCCAACCAAACCAAATCAAACAAAACATTTTCCCACTATGTGGGGTCAACTGGATTGATACTTTGACGCCATCGTGCTCTATCTGAGATCATTGATTCATCAAGCTCCATAAAACCTAGGTCTCTTTTTATGGTTTCTGTCCATGTCAACTTAGGTCTTCCCCTTCCTCGCTTGACATATGACAACACCATTTGCTCTCCTTTTCTCACTGGGTCACTTCAAAGGTCTACGTTGGATATGTCCAAACTATCTTAGCCTTATTTCTCTCATCTTCTCATCAATCGGTGCTATCCCCAATTTTTTCCTAATTACTTAATTTCTAACTCGGTCTTTCCTAATCCACCCACACATCCATCTAAGCATTCTCATCTCAGCTACCCTCAAATTTTGGGCCTGTTGATGTTTTACTACCCAACATTATATTCCATAAAGCATTGCCGGTCTCACGGCAGTCTTATAAAATTTGCCTTTAAATTTTAAAGGAATATTGCGACCGCATAAGACCCCAAACATATATATCCATTTCCTCCAGCGCGATTTCTATGAATTATTTTAACTATCTCTGGTTTTATATCTTAAAGCTGATTGATGAAAAGAACATATAAGGCCAAGATGATGCTATGGGAGCTATTTAACCTCTCCACTTGTCTTTCCAAGTTTAATGTAAGCTTGTTTTGGCCCAATTATCAGATGCAATAAATCATAAAAGCAGACCCTTCTATATAAATGAATTTCAACAAATAAAAATAATTTAGTCATTAGAGAATAATATTTTACTAACCATGCACACAATTTTGGATATCATTGAGTTGGAACCAGTCGAACATGCTTCAATCCTTAAAGGACCATCCTGAAATAGATTAAAACAATCGACTAACATGAAAACAATGCAAGTACCATGCATCAAAGTAAAAGAACTCCTGAAATTCAATTTCAAAACTATTTTGCATAAGTATGTGGAATAAGCATGAAATTGTCAAACAATATTTGGCAAAAATATAACTTTAATGCAAAAGAGTGTATGTGTTGATCTCCCATCAGATAATAACTTTAATTACTGAAAAAGCTAAAGGTATAGGAAACGATACAGCATTAAAATTATCTCTCTCTCAGGTAATTTAATCATAAACATCTCATTTCTCCTAATCATACCCAGTTTATTGTTCCAGCTGAGACACTGAAGCCTTCTTCTTTAAATACAGGAAGAGATTCTCCTGAGAGCATGGATTCATCAACAACACTTCTTCCTGCAAGAACTCTTCCCTGCACAAGGAAATTTGAATTTAGCAGATTTCGATGAGCAAACCACTAATTTTTATCGCTAGTCAGAGTGCAGTAATGCAATCTTAATTTTCACATGGACCTTCAGTTGAAATACTAAAATATGCAGGCTTGTTTTAGTGTGTTAAAAGTGCACCATATATGAATTACATGACTAAAATTCAAAGTTAGGAACCCTGTTAGCAATCAAAAACACTTACATCCACAGGAATGGTTTCTCCGGGCAAAACTAACACTGAGTCTCCAACTCGAATATCATCAGTTGGGACCTCAACACAAATTGCATCAGAGCAAAGTACACTATCAGCAGAGGATCCACTTTCTGATGAAGTAATTACAAGTCTTGACTGAGTGGATACAAGTGACTGCAATAACAAAGCTCACAGTGAGACTCAAGAGAGAAAATTGTATAATAGAATCTTGTAATAGAAACATGTTATAAAAGAATACTACAACCTAAGTTCAACTAAAATTGCATCAAATCTATTTAGCATCTTTGTATTTCAGCAACTGACAAAAAATAATAGAGTAGCCACCGTATTGGAAAACACTCTAGATTTCAAGTAGAAATGCAGACAGTAATTAAGAGCAAATGCTACAAAGAGTACTTAAATGACCAAAAAAAATCTAGCAGCAGTAAAGAGGAACTAGAACTGTCAGTATTCTATCTAAGTGCAGTGAACACTGGAAAGAATAACAGTTTCCCTCTTTCGATTTCAGCCAAGGATTTTCTGAATTGATTTATGCTCTAAAATCAACAATGAACTGGCAGCAACCTAGTACTAACATAAGGTTTCAGATGAAGGCACATTAATTAACCTGCAACTGAGCCTGTTTTGAAAGAAGAAACAATCAAGCCGCACCAAGTTTACTTTCAAACTTCAGATTCAAAGATCAATGTAACTTACTAAAAGTTCATTCATGTCGCTAGATGCTCTAATCCTTGCCCTTTCTTCCAGAGATCGCCCTAGCAGCACGAAGCCAAGAAGCATGACCTGATTATTAAAAAACAAGATTCATCCATGAGAAATTTACAATTCAATGAAAACATTCTAAAGTTTCATTGGTTGCCCTTAGGTTACATTAAGCCACCGATACATATAATTTAGGAGAGGAATAATTATTAGATGAAAAATGATTAGAAATGTTACTCCACTAGGAATTACTAGAAGACTAAAGGTAAAAACAAGTCACCGGTTCCTCAAAGAACGATGCATCCCAATCAAGCCCAGGGTTCAAAAGTGAGACCTACAAGAACAAAGAATTTAAGAATAGTAACCAGGGCCTAGTGAATTTAACAAAATCATGCCATCCTGAAACTGATGAAACATTCTCACCGAACTGATGAGAAAAGCAGCAATGCATCCAAATCCCACGAGAGAATTCATATTAGGAGATCCTTTTTTGAATGCCCTTAAACCATCAAATAGCAAATCTGCAACATATTCATATTTAATTTAAATCAAAAGGGCCTAATTGAACTACCATTTGTTCACCATATTTTTCTAATCGCAACACCAAACAGAGTCAATCTGGATTTTAAACATAATACATATAAGCTAAATCAGATTAGTCAACTACATTATGAAAACGGTGATGGTAACTAACCTCTCCCCGGTCCAAGCAGAGCCCCTAATGCAAATCCACCTTTCAAATATGAGTTATGTACGAGCTCCAAAAAGGGCCCTAAAACAGCTCGCAACAAATCAAATTAAATTTCAAATTAATCACTTAACTAACAACATACTAAAAACATCATTCATTTGATTTAGAACAACGTAAATTTCATTTATACCCCTCGTCCCCAAACTTATCATAAAATCTCAATATTTTAATTTTACCATGAGCGATGTGAATCCCCAACGAATGCAAAATATGAGAAGCGTGAGATCCGCAGCACAAGGCCACCAAAGTCCAAGCAAAAGCCACGCGATTCCTACTTTTCAGAAGCAACTCATCTCTCTTCTTCGCCATCTCCTTCCACTTCTTCACTTTCTCCGCCACTCCGGCTCCCGACACTCTCCTCTTCCTCGCCTCGAATCCGCACTCCGTCAGCCTTTTCCCCAAGCTCTCCGCAACGCAGTTCACAGCCTCTTCGCTTTGTTCCACACCAACCTCCGGTTTTAGTTTGACCGCAGCCGTCTCGGTCAACATGTTGACCGCCACAGAGTCGACTCGGTCGTCGGCCGAGATGACCGACTTGACTCGCGCACGCAGCCGCCGCACATCACATGCCGCTGACGTCGAGGAGGACCGTTGAGTCGACAAGTCGTTTCGGAAGCTCAAATGGTTCATTTTGAGGTTGAGTTCCGGTCTCGAGGGAGTTGGTTACTGCGGGAAATGTGCGCCGCCGACGTCGTTTTGGAAAATGAGAACGATAACCGAAGTCAACTCGGTCAAAGTGGAACTTTGTAGTTGTGTGACGATAAGTGAAGAGGCGGTTCGGGTGTGGCGATAGAGGGAGTCTGAACAAATCAGACGCCATTGAAGAGCGAGCGAGTGATTGGAGAAACTGGTGTTTAGGATGGAGATGATCGTTAAAACGGAAAAGAGGTCGTCGTTAAAATGTCAACGTGTTACAATTTTAAGTTGACACGTCAGATCACTATATCCTCCGTTAAAGCAAATAGGCGGGCCCACTAATTTGTGGCCAAAAGATGGCGGGGAGCACGTGCATGCTGCATCGCAATCAAGCACTAACAACTACCAAGTGGCTACTTTTAGGTGAGTTAATTCAAATATTAAAAACGTGCGTTTTAATGCGTGTAGTGTACGTTATCTTGTTAAAATCTCGGTCAAAGGAGTGGATAAATATTAAATGAACTTATACAAACTGCTTTTAGAATTGGTTTGGATTAGTTTTTTAGAGATTATAATATAAAATATGATAATTTTTTTTTTAAAGTAATAGGGGTTAAAAAGTTTACAAAATCAACAATAATATTTATACACAATTCTTACACCCATCGTATATCCTAATCCAAAATGGTGGTGTTTCCATAAAACACATCATGTGATTTCCTTTCTCTGTCTTCTTATGTCATTTAACCAAAATAAAAATGCTTTTTTTTTTTGAGTCCGAAGATCATCACTATGCATTTTATCAAATATTCAATTCTCTGAAAACCCTTTCAAGCAAACCACGACCTGCCACCCTCCACAGGCAGCCACAGCTGGTCGCCACCACCATCCATAGTGTCATGCGGCTAAATTTGCGCCCCAAATTTCTTTAGCCAAGTGCGGCACTAAGTTCGCCTAACTTAGTCAGCCTTCTCCCGCTTGCGCCCACAAGCCCCAAGCGATCACTCTCAATGTTCTCACACCCTCACGGTCAGCATACAAGCAAGCACTGCATCAAGTAAATACAACACACAAGTTTACAGGACAATGCCCCAACCTTATTATTACTCACCAAAGCAATTACAAGGATTCGTGCTAACATACAAAGGATCTCAAGAACATCAACTCCTAGTCTCGTGTCTATGCTCTCTCTCCCTCATGTATGATCTCACAATACAATATATAGTGGCAGTTACACCTCAACTGCCCTAGGGTGTGCTGGCCCAATGGGCACCAGCCACACACACACACACAACAGTTACATCCCAACTGCCATAGGAAGTTACCACACACACACACAAGAATTCCCCCACACGCCAGTTACTGGTGGTTTTCCTCGCAATTTCCCCATGTGTTTGGCATGTGAAGCCCCATCCATTGCATGTGCACGCCAACTGCCATGCAAGTGTGCGCCAACTGCCTTCCGCAACTGCCCCACATGTTTGCTGCATGTGCGTGCAACTGCCTCCCCTAAGACAGCATCAACTCCCTACGGACAGCACCAACCGCCCATGTCTCAGCAACACTTCCTTGGGACAGCACCAACCGTCCATGTCTCAGCATCACTTCCTTGGGACAGCACCAACCGCCCATCAGGACAGCACCAACTGCCCACACACACACAGCCCACCCAAGCCATGTGCTTCTTGCGAGTGCTTGGCTGCCACCAAGCCACCCGTTCCCCAATTTCTCGAGCAACCAATCTAAGGGGCTAACAAACCACCCCACCTGAACTAGACGACGCCCTCGTCGCAACTGCGTCAAGGTAGGCCTGGACTATGCCCTCAAACTGCCACAGTGTTGTGTTTCTCTCCCAAGTTGCGTCTTCCTCCGCGCAGCCCTTCCACTGAACCAAGAAATCTGTCCGACGATTCTTCTTGCTTTGCCCCAGCACCCTATGATCCAGAATCTTCTCAATTTGCTTTTCAAATTGTTTTCGAATTGTAGGAGGAGCTCTGCTTTTTTGAACCCGACTCTCATCCTTATCCTCATGGAATGGCTTCAAGAAACTCACATGAAATGTAGGATGCACCTTGATTCTATCGGGGAGCCTCAACCGATAGGCTACTTCGCCAATCCTTTTCATCACCTCAAAAGGACCATCATATTTTGGCACCAACCCACGATGCACTGTTTTACTACTAATTTTCTTCCAAATCTGAGGAGTCAATTTCAGTAGCACTCGGTCTCCCACCTGAAATTTCAGCGGCCTCCTCTTCTTGTCAGCATACTTCTTCATTCGGCGCACTGCCTTCTCAAGGCTATCCCTCGCCTCTTCCAGCAGCTCATGCCTCTCGCGCGATAATCTATACGCAGCGGGGCACTTGCCCCCTGTGCGCTGCTTGATCACTTCATGCGGAGTCAGCGGCTGCTGCCCCAACACTATCTCAAAAGGACTCATCCCCGTCGATGAACTCTTGTGCAAGTTGTACGAGAACTGAGCTACATCTAATAGCTCCAACCAATTTTCTGACTTGCGGTCACATAATGTCTCAAAAATTCTTCCAACAACCCATTCACCCTTTCGGTCTGACCATCAGTCTGAGGATGATTTGCCGTAGAAAATTTCAAGTCTGACCCCATCAAGCCAAACAACTCAGTCCAGAACCGACCCTGACCGTGCATGCATCCTATCACCCACTATGTCTTGCGGCAGCCCAAAGTGTTTCACTACATCTTTGAAGAACAGGCGTGCAGTTTCCTCCGCAGGGCACGCATGTGGTGCTGCCATGAACACGGCATATTTAGAGAACCGATCCACTACTACCAACACTGAACCAAATCCTTGCACAACTGGAAATCCCCCAATAAAATCCATGGAAACACTTTTCCACGGCTGTTCCGGAACGGGCAGAGGTTGTAGCATCCTTGCCTCCTTCTTCCGCTCTGTTTTGTCCACCTGACACACTAGGCAAGATCTCACATAGGCCTCAATATCATGTTCCATCCGCGGCCAATACCAACTCCGAGCCAGCAAAACCAAGGTTCTCTCAACACCTGGATGTCCCGCCCACTGAGCATCATGTGTCTCCAATATTTTCGGACCTGACCATCAGTAACTTTCCCCAACAGTCGTTGATAAACCTGATCCAATGGTAACCTCCCTGATTCTATCAAGAAAGTCACTCTCTAAACTGAAACTGCCGCTACTGTCTCCACTACAGCCTTGCGACTAAGAGCATCCGCAACTTGGTTGTGTCTCCCAGGTCGGTGCTCCCATTCAAAATCAAATTCAGCAAGCATCTCTTGCCACCTTGCTTGCTTAGGACTCAACTTCTTCTGTGTCTTAAAGAAGGTATTTGCGACATTGTCCGTCACCACCCTGAAATGTGAACCCAACAAGTAATGCCGCCAAATGTTTAGGCAGTGAATAACCGCCGTCATCTCCTTCTCATGTGCTGAATACCGCTGCTCGACATCCTTCAGTTTTCTGCTTTCGAAGGCAACATGATGTGAATTTTGCACCAATACACCCCCAATAGCTCGGTCAGAAGCATCAGTGTGCACCTCAAATGGTGACTCGAAGTCCGGCAATTGTAAAACAGGCTCTTCCGCCACTGCCCCCTTCAAATCCGCAAATGCCTCCTGGCATTGCACATTCCACACCCAAGTTTGTTCCTTTTTCAGCAAATCAGTCAAGGGAGCAACTCTCTTTGAATACCCCTTGATGAACTTGCGGTAATAGTTAGCCAACCCAAAAATGACCGCAACTCAGCAACCTTAGAAGGACTAGGCCAATCCCGAATGGCTTGGACCTTTCTCTCATCCATACGAACTTGCCCTTGGCTCACCCAATGACCCAGAAACATCACCTCCTGTTGGGAAATTCACACTTTTCCATCTTAACATACAGTGCATGCTGTCTCAATTTCTCAAACACCAATCTCAAGTGATGCAAATGATCAGCAAGGGTCTCACTATATATCACTATATCATCCAGATATACTACCACAAATCGGTCCACAAACTCAAACAACACATCATTCATCAAATTGCAAAAAGTAGCTGGAGCATTAGTAAGTCCGAAGGGCATTACAAAAATTCATATGATCCATACCTTGTCACACAAGTCGTTTTTCCCTCATCCCCTTCAGCAATTCGCACTTGCCAATATCCAGACCGCAAGTCTAACTTCGTGAAGTAGAATGCCTTGGAAAGACGATCAAACAAATCAGCCACCAACGGAATTGGGTACTTGTTTTTAATCGTCACCTTGTTCAATGCTCGGTAGTCCACACACATTCTCAAAGATCCGTCTTGCTTCTTCTGGAATAGGACGGGTGCACCATATGGAGCCTTAGAGGGCTGGATCATCCCAGCATCAAGCAATTCCCCCAATTGCTTGCGCAATTCAGCTAGTTCCGGAGGACTCATCCGGTAAGGTACTTGGGCAGACGGCCGAGTACCCGGGACCAATTCTATCTTGTGGTCAGTAGGCCTTCGAGGTGGAAGGGATTTCGGCAACTCTGGAGGCATTACATCCTCGTATTCCCTCAATAATTCCGCAACCGCATCAGGCACCTCCATTGTCTTTCCCGCCTTGACTTCTATGAGTGCCGCCAAATAAGTCTCTTCCCCACGTTTCAACCCACTCTCAATTTGTAAGGCTGACACCAACTCTGTTGTCCCTCAGCCCGTTTACTCCCACACACTTTGCCATCAGCCGGGACAAAGCATGGTTGATCTTCATCACCAATCAAAAGACCTGCCAAGTAAGGCATCACCGCTACCTTGGCCTGAATGAAAAACTGATTTCCCAAAATTAACTCAAAATCATCCAAGGGTACTGCCATCAACGTGCATGACCCATGCCACTGGCCAAGCTGTATCACCACACCGCGACTATGCCTTGAACTTGTTTCGCTGTAGAATTGACAGCCTTAATACTACTCCCCGATTTAGTCAATTCGAGGCCCAACTTCTCGGCAACCCCTACCGCACAAAGTTGTGTGTAGCCCCAGTGTCCACCATTGCCCTTACTGTTTTCCCATTAATAAGAACTTGGACATACATCAAGCCATTATCAAATCTGTCTTCCCGAATTGCATTTACCAATTGAAGAAGGTTCATTCGACTAGGCCCTGCCGAGTCTCCTTCCCCTTCCTTGCCCGTTTCTGCAGCCATTAGTGCATTCAGTTTCTCCCTTTTGGGGCAATCCCTTGCCCTATGTGGACCATCACAAATGAAACAGCCCCTGTTGTTGTTGTTCATAACTTTGGACTTGCCCTCATCTTGTGACTTCCCTTTTCCCTCCTTGTTCTTCTTCTTTTCCCCTCCCTTCTCCGAATCTTTGTACTTCTCTTTCCCTTTTCCCTTCGAATCAGGCTTGGGTTTGGTCGAAGAACTAGGTCTATAGTCCACAAGGCAATCTGCCGCTGCCATGGCTGCGGGCAAGTCACGCACACATTGCCTCCGCAACTCATTTTGTGCCCAAGTTTGCAATCCAGACATGAAATTGAATAGCTTGTCTTCCTCTGACATGTTCCTTATGTCCAACATCAAGGAACTGAACTGCTTCACATATTCCCGAATAGAACCAGTTTGCTTCAAACTTTTCAAAGTTTCCCTTGCAATCCACGCTGTGTGTGTTGGTGGGGAGGAATTGATCCTTCAACTCCTTCTTCAGCGCCTCCCATGTGGTTATTGTGGGACGCCCCGCTGTTTCATCATCATCCAACCGAGTTCTCCACCAAAGTTTAGCATCACCAGCCAAATACATGCTCGTGATAGTCACTTTCTCTGCCTCCAAGACATGAGCAGCCTTGAAGTACTGATCCATGTCCCATAAGAAGTTCTCCAACTCCTTTGCATTCCGTGCACCTCCGAATGGTTTTGGTTCAGGAACCTTCAACTTGGTCGTAGTCTCACCCCCAATAGGTTGTCCACGCCCCAATGCCCTCTTTAGAAGAGCGATTTCACCCATCATCTCCTCTTTACTCACTTTCCACGCCTCCACCAGATCCACACAATCACGGGTGACCACCGCAATGCGTTCCTCTCCATCAACCCTTTGCGTTTCAAGTGTGTTCCGAAGGCCAACAATTTCTCCTGCAAGTTGCTCCATTACCAAAAACAACGGAGGGGCAGTCTCTCGGCTAGACTCCCCAACGAGGGCCTCCAACTTGGCCACTCGCTCCTTCAGTTCAGCGTTAGATCCGCCCGCCATCAGCCCAAGATGACGCTCTGATACCAGTTGTCACGCGGCTAAATTTGCGCCCCAAATTTCTTTAGCCAAGTGCGGCACTAAGTTCGCCCAACTTAGTCAGCCTTCTCCCGCAAGCACGCCCACAAGCCACAAGCAATCACTCTCAATGTTCTCACACCCTCACGGTCAGCATACAAGCAAGCACTGCATCAAGTAAATACAACACACAAGTTTACAGGACAATGCCCCAACCTTATTATTACTCACCAAAGCAATTACAAGGATTCGTGCTAACATACAAAGGATCTCAAGAACATCAACTACTAGTCTCGTGTCTATGCTCTCTCTCTCTCATGTATGATCTCACAATACAATATATAGTGGCAGTTACACCCCAACTGCCCTAGGGTGTGCTGGCCCAATGGGCACCAGCCACACACTCACACACACAGCAGTTACATCCCAACTGCTATAGGAAGTTACCACACACACACACAAGAATTCCCCCACACGCCAGTTACTGGTGGTTTTCCTCGCAATTTCCCCATGTGTTTGGCATGTGAAGCCCCATCCCTTGCATGTGCACGCCAACTGCCATGCAAGTGTGCGCCAACTGCCTTCCGCAACTGCCCCACATGTTTGCTGCATGTGCGTGCAACTGCCTCCCCTAAGACAGCATCAACTCCCTACGGACAGCACCAACCGCCCATGTCTCAGCAATACTTCCTTGGGACAACACCAACCGTCCATGTCTCAGCATCACTTCCTTGGGACAGCACAACCGCCCATCAGGACAGCACCATGTGCTTCTTGCGAGTGATTGGCTGCCACCAAGCCACCCGTTCCCCATTTCTCGAGCAACCAATCTAAGGGGCTAACACATAGCCACAGCCTATTGTATTGTTGGAGTTGAGCTTGAAGTATTAATTCGAATAATATTTATATTTTATATTTATTATTTATTATAAAATAACTACATTTTCATACTTTGTTAATGACAATTATTGTGTCATTATCTCTTAGTTTATATTGGTTTAATATATACATATATATTTATATACTAAAAATGACACCGACCTTAAAATAGTCACGTAATAATATTGGACACTGAATGATCTGTCATTGGGATAATATTACTATTATAAACTATTCTTACAATATATATTCTCAGTTGTTGGTTCTGGAATACAGTTAGATTTCTATAACCTAGAAAACTAGCACTTGTCGTATATTAGAATTTGAGTTCCAATGATCTAATTCAATAGACCATGAGCAATGGAAGCTCGTATAAATATGTGGGTATTTGTTGGAAGAATATTTAATGACTCACAGGTGATTCCTAATAGTTGAAAATACACACCACCGTCAATAGAAATCTCCTCGAGTCGAGTAGCATATATGATCTTTTGACTATAAGATGACATAGATTTTGTGTGTGATCCTCCATATTTTGATGTCATGTATGTAGATACATTTCATGGTCTGATTGCTAGATGTTCGTTGGGTGTGGACTGATTGCTAGATATTCGTTGGGTGTGGACTGATGCACCTAGATTTGATCACATATATATCAGAAATGATGTTCTGATTAGTTGTAAAAAATCATGGACATGTTGACAATATAAGATGTATGCCTTGGAAATTTGACGATATTATCTATGTTTCTTAAGAACAACTCAGATAGCTTACAACGAAAAGATTGTTAAACATATGTGATGACATTGACTTGTATAATTCAGAATGGTTGTTCGTGTTTTTCGTAATTTCAAAGGTGGCCGAATTGCGTACATATGAGCTACGCTTATATGACAAACGTGTATGGACTTAGAGAGTCTCACAATATGAAGTGTACTCGTTAAGCACTTGGGTAGCCGATTATGTTTGATAATAAATAATATTTGATATTATAATTATCAATCAAAGTAATTAAGTGTTATTGGATAACATTAATTATTTATTTGACCAATTAAAACTAATTAGATTAACCCAAATCACATAAGAGCTTTATTGTAATTTCATAAATATCTCCACAATTGAAGTATATTATGGTAATTAAAAAATATGCATTAATAGATGCATTTGATTTGATTTAATTGGATGAATCAAGTGGTTAGACTTTGGCTCGATTTAATTGGATTAATCAAGTAGTTAAACAAAATTGATTAATTACATCTAATATGCATATTTGGATAAATTGGATTAAGCCCACCTAAAAATTAGATTAAAATTTTTATTAATTAAAAAAAAAAATCAAAGCTTGATTATAAAAAATAAGCTTGTGTAATTTTATTAATTAAGTTTCAACCAAAAGAAAGCAAGTGTGAAATAAGCTTTGGAAGTTCTCTTTTTTCTTACTTAAAAGATTTAATCTTTCATCCAAGCTTACTAGGTAAGTTTTATGTTCTCTGATAAGCTACATTTTTATTAATGATTTGAGATCATTAATGAAATATATTGTGATGTGTTATGTATTTGATGCATAATAACAAAACTTAAAAGATTGAAACATGGTTAAGATATTTGTGTTTAGAGATTTGGAAGCATAAACATAATATGCTCGTGATTAAGTCGGATTTTGTGTATATTGGACATAGACACAAAATTAGGGTTTTGAACTCTAGATAAATAGTTTAGAACTATAGCTACCATTTTAGAATCAGTTAACCAACTTTAAGTGACTTATAATTGTTTAAGGCTTACTTTGTGGGATTCTTATTTGGTTTGAATTTTAGATTCAAATTTATGCATATATTTGTTTTGAATAAATTTATGTTCTGTAAAAACATTTGATATTTTGAAAAACATGATTTTGTTATTTAAAATATGTTGATGTTGATGTTGATATTAAAAAAAAAAAATAGATTTTGGGTGTTTGGAAGTATTTTGTAAAGATAAAAAATGTATTTTGGGGAAAAAAATTATTTTTCAGCTCTTTGTAATTTCAATTCTAGGGAGCTGATGAAATCAGCTTTTATCATTTGCGCGTGCACTGTAGCAAGTGCACATGTGCATGAACAGTGTGCGTGCGTATTGTAGCATGCGTGTGATGTGCTCTGAAATTTTTTTCTTCCGTTGTTGAGCTTTCTGACTCTAATTCGTCCCCAATTTTTTTTGAACTCATAATGGAATATAAATAATATTTCATTTTATTATTTAAAAATACACTAATGCTCTATATACATGGGTTTGACCATTTTTCGCTGTGCGGGACCTTGAACTGATCATAAGGGATCTGGATACACCCTAACAGAATGATATTATAGCAAGTCATAACCACGTAACACATTTTTAAAAAAAAAAATCATGATTTACTTGTTTGACATGTATTTGAATCTATATTTATATTTTTTTTAATTTAATTATGCATAAGTTATATTTGATATGCATTGCATGTTTTAAATTAAAATTATCTGTTTGATCTAAGCATGTTATTTAATGACTTGATGTCATAAATCTCCCATGATTAGGTGATTACTTTTTAAGTGATACTATTAATAATTTTGGAGTATTATTGGATGGTCCGTCTTGTCAATACGAAGATGAAAGAATTTTTAATAATTTTTTGTCCAATACCGTCATTATTATGAGGGCATGAGTAATCAAAACTTAGATCACTCCGGTAAAATATTAGATGTGGCGTGATGAGTTGACATAGTCACCCAATACCTTTATTATTGTGATGGTGTATTTACAAAACTCATTACTGCATAATGAAAAGTAAACACCTAGAATACGTCTTAATCCAATACCTCATTATTATGAGGATAAGAAACGATTCAAGATCAAATTCATGAATCACATGAATGTGATTGACCGATGGATCTACCTAATGAGTTTATGAATGCCAATACCATCATTATTGTAAGACTGGAGTAAATGTCATGAGATTCATTTCCCGCTATGAAATTTAATTGTTAAATTTCATTTTTTTTTGTTTAAGGAGTTTATAGAATTACGTAAAGTAGTGAGAGTAACTAATAGATTTAAAATTCATAATCATATTAGTGTTTTAATATTGATATGAAAATATTCTAATACTGTTTATTATTATTTTGCAGATAGCTACCCCAAAATCCATTAGCAAAACTTTTGGATTCTAATAAATTGAAAGAAGCTGAAAACTACTTTGAGTGAGAAATGAATATTCACTTGTCTTGGAGTCAGAGCGATTGAGCTATGTAACACTTAATCCATTACCTGTCAAAATCGATCATGATTCCACTCCCAATGAGCGGAAGACATTTGAAAAATTGAAGGATGATAACCTGATGGGGAAATCCTATATTATATGATCGATGGTTCTAGATTTGCTCAGACAATACATAGAAATATCTGATGCTTGGAGCATTATGAGAATATTCAATGAGTTGTTTGAAGAAAAATCAAGAAATTGAAATATATCGAAGGTCCAAAGAATTATTCCATGCTACGCTCAAGGATGGAGGAGCGATTAGCATTCATGTTTTAAACATGATTGACTAGGTCCGATATTTGGAACGACATGACATTATGATAGATGAAAGGCTAAGCCGTAATCTTATTCTATATTCTTTAATTGGTATATATGTTGGCTTTGTGTTAAACTTTCACATGCATTTAATGCAAGCCATTTATGAAGAGCTTCATAACATGTTGCACACGACGGAACATGATTTGAAGAAATGGAATCCCACTTTGTACTTCCATGGTGGAGCGAGTTCTTCAAAGACTTCTGGGAAGTCAAATAAGATTAAAATATGAAAGAAGAAGATAACGAAGAAAGACTCTAAGAAACCAATAAAATATAAAATTATATGAACGATAATATCTCGTGATACATGTCTAAATTGTAAAAAGTCTTGACACTGGAAATGTGATTGTCCAGAGCTGAAAGGAAAAACATGACCCTCAAATACACTTTTTATTTTTCCTATTATTGATATCTCATTAGTCTTAGATGTAAATTGTGGTTGGGAGTTAGATATTGGCATTCCCACTTATATTTGCAACTCCATGCAGGTCATGAGAGTTAAAAGAACGCTTAACAGATGAGAGATCCAACTTAGAGTTAGCAATGGAGAGACCTTGGATGTCAAAGCCATATGAACAATTGTTTTAGATCTCCCTAATGGATGTAAAATTATTTTACATGTGTTATTATGTACCCTCTCTAATTAGACAAATTATATCATTATTGATATTGGATAGATAAGGGGTATATTGTAAACATTAAAGATGATATTTTATGTTTGTATAATAAAGACAACTATTTGATATGTTAATGTTCTTTATTTAAGGGGCATTATGTTTTGAAAACAAATCGAAATGTCTTTAATATAGAGAAAAATAGAAATAAAAGATTTGGTTTAAATAATATTGAATTATGACATATGAGATCGGGCCATATATGTATTAGACTGATGAATACTAAAAAGTGCACATTTATTAAAAGAAAAAAATTAATCTTATACTTATAGTTTCATTAATCCCCTTAATTTAGCGCATTTGTGAATAATAATTAAATTTATATTTTATATTTTTTATTATGATTTTTATTTCTTATGTAGGTGAAATAATACATTAGATGCATAACTAGAAAAAAGGATGTGACATTTGGATTTGGAGGCCAGAAACTTGAAAGGACGTTCTAACAGTGTATAATTTCGGAAATTCCAACCTTGTGCAAGTTTCATATTTTAGCCATAACTTTTTACACTGATATCGGATTAAGGCGATTCCAGTTTCAGATGAAATAAGACTCAAATATTTACAACTTTTTCCTTACATGATTTTCTAGTTATGAGGTTTTCAAGGTCAAAATTGGTGAAGAAACCAATATGTGTTGCATATAATTTTAATTATTAGAAAATAAAGTAAAAAATAAAAAATAAAAAAAATAAAAGTTTAAATGTCACAATCCATCTAAAAGTTTAAGTGGATTGTGACAAATATTTGTAAAATGATCAACAAAAATAAAAAAAGGAAAAAAATTAGTAAAAGTTTATTGTTGGTATTTGATTTGGAAAGTTGTAATTAATAATCAAGGGATGAGCACTTCTACTATAAATAGAGATGCTCAACTCTCATTTTCTTCATACTTCTTTCATTTTCTCTCTTGAAGAATTTGGAAGAAGTGTCTTATGTGTTTTATTTTCTCGTAATTTTTTGCTTTGAGTAATAAAATTATATGTGTTTTTATTAAAAGCATGAGTAGTTAATTTCATTCTGCTATGGTAAAGTGTGAAACTCTAAATATGAAGAATATAAATTAATCTTACTTATATTATAATATATGAATTGTAATCTGAAAACTAATATTTAATCTTCTCTTATATTTGAGGGTGTCTTGATTTGCTGTAAAGAATCAAATTTTAGTTGGCACGATTAATACTTTACCCCATATTATATGAGAGTGATATTTAAGTCTAGATTAATTATTGACAAATTTTGTTACTGTCTGTATGGCTGGTTTTATTTATTTGGCATAATTGAGTACTTAACTGGACTTGTTATAGACAAATATTATCATTGTCTTTATGGTTGGTTTTATATATTTTGACATAATTAATTCCTGAAGTAAATTAATTGGGTAATAATCACAATTTATATATTATAAAAAGTAAGATTTATCTATATTTGAAATATCAAGAGTGGATCCTCTAGTCCTAGCATTCTAATTTATTGCAGTTCAATTTAAAATTGTCCATCACTTCAAACAATTTAGTTTTTTCTTTTCACTCAAATTGCTATTTTATTTTACTAAATTTATTCTCTGTGGATCGACCTCGGACTTATCAGGTTATTTTATTACTTCAACACTTTTATACTTATGAGTAAAGAATCACTTGTGAGTGTGTTATAAACGTCTATCGAAATTGGTAAATGATGGTTTGATTGAAGATCTTACTCTAGATTGTTATCCAATTTGTGAGTCATATATCCAAGGAAAAATGACAAAGGCCGTATTTCTCAGTGTTAGACACCGTGCTGATGATTTATTGGAGCTAGTACAAAATGATGTGTGTGGTCCATTAATTCATGTCGCTAATGATGGTTCTACATACTTCGTGACTTTCAGGGATGATAAGTTAAGATTTTGTTATGTCTATTTGACGAGACATAAATTAAAAACATTTGAAAAGTTCAAAAATATTTCGAAATGAAGTAGAAAAATAAACCGGTAAATTAATCAAATGCATTCGATCTGATCGATGTGGTGAATACATTAGAGATGAATTCAGACATTATTTAAGGGAGAATGAGATTCTCGCCTAATATAGCCCACCAGAAACTCCTCAACACAATGATGTGTTTGAGCGGATAAATCGTACTTTATTGGATATTATGCGATCTATGATGAGCTATATAGATCTTCCATATTATCTTTAGGATAATATTTTACTTACTACTCCTAAATACTTAACAGAGTTCCCTCTAAAGTTATTTCTACGACCATATATCAGATATGGTATGGTAGAAATCCAACTCTTATATATTTAAAGATTTTGGGTTGTCTCGCGTACGTTAGAGTTGCTCAGCGGGATAAACTAGCACCCATAGGATATAAATTCAGGTTCGTTGGATATCCTGAAAATTCTTTGGGATATCAATTCTACAATTCTTAGTAACGAAATGTATTTGTTGCTCGTTTTGTCACTTTTTTAAAAAATGAATTTTTGAGAGAAAGTGGGAATTTTCGAAAAATTGAACTCGATGAGTTCGATCCTAACTTGAAGGAACCTGAGATGGAACCAGAGATCCAACTAGGTGAATGATCATTGACACAAATTCTACGTAAGTCGAGTAGAGTGTCGAGACCTCAAGATAGACAGTTTTTGATGTCCGATGTGGCCTCAATGTTCTTCTCTTGGAGGAGACAAACCCAAATACGTATAAATAGGCGATATTGGATATCGATTCGGGAAAATAGCAAGAAGTCATGAAATCTGAAATGGATTCTATGCATGACAATCAAGTATGAGACTTGATTGAGCTTCTTGAAGGAGTTAAACCCATTGGTTGTGAATGAGTTTAGAAAAATGAAGCATGGGCATGATGGAAATGTGAAAATCTTTAAGGCCCGATTGGTAGTGAAAGGTTACACTCAACATCCTGAGATTGACTATGAGGTAACGTTTTCGCCAGTCGCTATACTAAAATCCATAGGATACTTTAGTCATTGATGTATATCACGACTATGAGATATGGCAGATGAATGTGAAAACCGTGTTCCTAAACGGATTCCTCGATGAGGATATTTATATGGAACAACCAAAGAGTTTCGTATCCAGTGAGATTTCAAACTTAGTTTGTAAGCTCAAGAAATCTATTTATGGACTTTAACAGGCATCTCGAAGTTGGAATGTGGTTTTGATGAGATAATTAGATTATCTAGATTAATTAAGAATGAAAAAAACTGTGTGTTTGTAAGAAAGTTAGTAGGAGCTGTTGGGGTTTTAGACGGTAATTCCGGGTAAACGCAGCGGAACGCGGAAAATCAAAATTTTCCGATTTCAATAATTTTTCTTGGGTCAATACTTAAAAACTGAATTTTTTACCCAAAAATCAGATTTTTTTATTAATTACCGTTTAGCCCATAAACTTTGTATTTTAATCATTTTAGTCCTAAATTGTCAAATACAATTTTAATTGATTCCAAATCAATCCCAAAATGATTTATACATGAAAATACAATTTGCAATTCAAGAAGACATATTTTCTACATATTGCCGAGATGTCCCCGAACTTTCAAGAATTTGTAATTTGGTCATTTTTGTTCAAAACATGTCAAGATCAAATCCAATAATTCCCAAATTTAATATACATTATATATATATATATATATATATATATATATATATCATTAATTGACACATATATGAAAATCCCCAAATTTGGAGTGAGTTATGAACCCTAATTTTACATTTTCCAAAATTGACCAAGTAACCCAAATTAATTAAATTCAACACTTTAATTCAATTCTTATCACACCAAACAAGTCTCACCATCATGAAACAACTCAAGAATAATTCTAGGTCATTTATGAGTGGCTAAGTAACTCTAGAATGATAACTTCACCATCAAATGGTTAAAAGAATACATATAAACTAATTTCATGCATTCTTATGTATATACTGTTGGGGTTTTGGGTGATGGGTGCAGTGGAAGCGCGGTTCGGGCGAAATAGTATTTTAAAACATTTTCAAATTATCAGATAAATTATTCAATATGTAATATGAATAATTTATTCATATTTCACCTAAACCTATTTATTCAATATCAAATATTGACATAAATAAGGTTGAAACTTCGCGAAACTTTTACGAAAACCATTTTTCCGCAAAATGATGCAAAATGCGTTTTCGACTGAACCGACCACCCGACACTTATGGGGACTGCCCAAGTCAGCCCCAATAGTGTCAGGGCAGTTCATGGGATGCCCGAACAGTGACAAACTCACTGTTTCGACAGCCGTCACCCGGTTGACTCAAAAGTCACCCGGTAACGTCGTTTTTGGCCGTTTTCGCTTGTTTCAACTCGGAAACACTTTCCGGAAATTGTTCCAACTCCCAAAATAAATCCATTACATTCATATGACATCAAAATCATCTCACAATTTCCAGTTTGGGCAGATCTGATCTAGAATCAAAAATTACCATTTGTCATGCTTTAAATCCAAAATTTCAAAATTAAATCAATTAATCAAAACACCAATTAAAGTCACCACATATGAACAACCCAAGAACAATTCTAGGTGTCACAAGAGTGGTCATAATACTCTAGAATAGAAACTCATCAACACTTGATTAAATTGGAAAGTAATTACACTAATTACTTCCGAATACTACTTCACACATGCAAACACTTCCAATTCTATCATCCACAACCAAAAGCCCAAATTTTAACAAGTAAAGAAAACCCTAAAACTATTCTAGGAATCAAAAGAACAAGAAACAAAATTTCTAAGCTCAAGAGTATAAAGAATTACCTTTAATTCTCAATTTCCTAAGCTTTATTTCTTGTTTTTCTTCACCTTTTGGACTTGAATCATCAACCAAGATGAAAACCCATTTCTCATGTTTCTAGTTTGAAGCTCTCGGCAGTGAATGAATCAACAAGAAAGATAAAACAATTTTTCACTTTAAAAACCCTTGATGACCGAATTTTGACAATAAAGAGGGGCATTTTTATCTTTTCAATTTAATCAAATTAAAGCTAATCAACTTTATGTAAACCAATCAAATTGGCACACATAAATATAATTAATACATGCCATTTGGTCCAATAATAATTGGACATATTCCATAACTTTTATGTAAAAAAGGTTTATTAATTAACAATCCAAATATTTAACAATTAAATATCCAAATAATTAATTAATGTAATTATTATTATATATGTATTTTTATTTACAATAAATAACAAATACATATATTTATGGCATGTGTCAAAATCTCATTTGACGAATAATTAATGTGTATATAATCCTATTATGTATCAAATACAATACACAATAATAATTATCGGACAAAATCCTCTAATGCATGCGTTGTCATTTAACCGATTAAACGATCCGAATTAACTTATTTAATCCAGTGAAGTATTATGAATAATCCGTATTATTCATATCGAGTTGCCCAAGTGCTCAACGAGTACACTTTATATTGTGGGACTCTCTAAGTTTGGATTTATCCATCACGAAATCCAATTTCGTGTCCATAATCCATCCACTCATAGATTATGACGACCACAGATAATCTCGCTAAACTATGCAAGTCGAGGTCATAACATACGTATAATTCCTCCGTCACAAGCTATCCGTATTATACCTGGGATATAGATAACAACGTCAAATTCGTTCGGTATAATACAGTCGACTTTCAATTTATGATCTCTAAATAACACTCAGAACTGACTTCCGAAGTTATACCACGACCATGGATTTACTAGATCGTAAACACGTGAGGATGCCTATGCCCTGTACATAGGACTGACGGATCATGTATTGATATGCACTGGATATCATGAGCATCGGTCCACACCCAACGAACAGGCGGAGGTCTGATCATTAATAGATCGTTGACGTGACTGCCATCAAAGTGTGGAGGATAACTCATATATCCCACTGTGATATCTCAAGTCGAAGGACCATTATGCTCGCTCAACTCGTGAAGATTCCTATTAACGTTGGTGTACCATCTATTAGGAAATCTTCAGTGAGTCGTTCAGTGTCTTATCAAATAAACACCTACATGTCTATATGACTCTCCCAAGACTCATGGTTTATTGGGATAAACCATCGGACCAAGTCACCATATACGACATGTACTGATCTCAGCGGATTTTACTAACTGACTCGTGTCAGTAAATATTGACCAGGAACTTTATTTAAGGATATACGTCTTATAGTTCACTTCACAATGTCAATTACAAACTACGTTGTAACTGCGCACTATATTGTAAATCCTAGGGTCTTTGTCTAATATACACGTATCACTAAACTATATTTAGTTTCTGTTGGGATGTATGCCTAGAGCTACATGTGATGTAAACGGTTTCATGTGTTTTGAAATAAAACGATGCATTATTCATTTATCAAATTGTTTGTTTATTTTTCGCATATTATATATCTTCGTAAGTACAGTAGATTACTTATGTACCTTCAGACTTAGTGTATGAGTGTCATACACCAGAGGATTTAAGTCTGAAGTTAGTAATCTTAAATAGTCCATAGAGAGCAAACAAAGCGGGTACTTTGTTTGTGGTTTATCTATAGTTGCGGTCCATTCTATATTTGTATGGCGATCTTATTCCGGATCGTCCATGTAGAGACATGAGAATGAAGGCACCTTGTATGATGCGATCATATAGGACTGGACCCAGATAGAAATGACATTCTTATAATATCCGTTAAGCAAAGAAAGTCATTTCAATCTACTTGATGGTCATATATGGATTGATCTTAATCCTGAGTGTACTACGAACTCCTGCATGACAGGCTGTGTCATTTGATTTACAAAGGTGAGGTTGGTGTAACAGTCCAGACCAATAGCTACGTACTTTGGGGGCACAGTTTGTTTTGTAGCTGGGAACGTTTTACATAGACATGGAGTTCACTCCTTCTTGCGAGAAGTAGATGAGTATATTTCTTAAGGGTTGATTCGGTACTTGAATGATTTGAGCGCTCAAGTCTTTCTATTACGAACAGAAAGATTAATATTCATAATAGTTATGAATAAATCGTTCATTAGAGAATCAATGATACTTAAGGTAAAAATAATTAGAGGGGTATAACTGACATTATGACCCGGCTCTAATCACAAGATACTCGTGAAGGATCAATTCGTATGAAATGACTATATCGATGGACAACGACTTAGTTCGACTTAATATTTCATTTGCGGCAACGAGAGTGCAACTTTGGGTTTTTAGTGGAATAACCCGGAGTTAATAATTCAGAATATCTAATTAAGAGCTTAATTAATATTTCGAGATTATTGGAGCTCGGAACCGTGGGTCCATTTGGTCCCCGTGCTAGCTCGATTTTCTATAGCGGATTTAATATAATTGGATAGTCTAATTATATACTCACAAAAGAATAAATATTATTAATAATATTAATTATGTCACACTTGAAACTATACATTAAAAGTTAATGTATGGTATTAATAATTATATGATAATTATTAAATATAAAATATTGAATTATATATATGATATAATTTATATGGCTAAGATTGTAATTTCTATATTATGGGTTTTGGAAACCCTTGATTTAATTTTGGAAGTAATGACTTTCAAAATATTAATCATATATTTAATTTGTAACATATATTGATTTTATGGAAAGTAAATAATATTGTTACAAAATTAATGAAGAAATAAAGGGCATGGCCGAATTCCTTAGTGTATAAGGAATAAGATTTGTTTATTTTGGAAACAAAATTTAATCAAAAATCCTAGCCTTGGCCGAATTCCTTGGTGTATAAGGAATATGATTTGTTTATTTTAGAAGCAAAATTTAATCCAAAAATCCTAGCCTTGGCCGAATTCTACCTTAGGGAGGGGATTGGTTGTTTTGTTTGAGTGAAACAAAATTGACCTAAGTATAAAAGGAAAACTTGATTTTCTTTTGAGTAGGGCTCTCATTCCAAACCCTAGCCACCTTTTTGTTCTTCACAATTCTCTCAAAAGTTGAGAAACAATTTTGAAGAACAAGAATAAGAAAAATATTATTAGTGTGTAATTTAATCTCTAAAACGTTTAGGGATTTGTTTGTGTATGTAGCCCACACTACTTTCCGTTGGTAACGAGATATAGCTCGGAAGATCTTGTGGCGTTGAACAAAACATATTATTCTTTTCATCTCCGTCTCACGGCATTGGGACAATTTTACTGCCCATTGCCGTGAATCACTTGGTTGATTCGGGACTCAATTTGTTTCATTTTAATTAGGGTTTTGGGAAACACCTTGGGGACTTTTTGGGGCTGAGTAAGGATTGTTTTTTAGTGGAAAAATCAGACCTAAAATGCTACAGCAGGTCACGCAAATCAAGGGTTGGTTTGGGTGCAGTTCGCGTGTGTAACGTGTGTAAAACAATCCAATAATTCACTGCAGTTCGAGGGCTGTTCGGGGACTGTTTCACGCGTATTCCGGGGCTAAGATCTTGTCCGAAACAGAAGCAAAACTTCAGTATAAGTGCTGGTTCCATTCGGCTTTAAGGAAGGGAAGACATAAAATTTTTTCAAGGTCGATCCGTGTGCCTAATCGCTTCCGCTACGCGAGGAAAGCGTTTTCTACAATTGGCATCAAGAGCGAGGTTGAAAAGTGTTCTTAACCCTTCACTTTTTCATTTAAAGTTTCTATTTTTAATATATTTATATGAGTTTTAAATATGATATGCATGTTTAGATGAGTGGGCACATTGTGATATTCATATGATGAATGATTTTGTTATTTCATGTGATGAATGGATTTTGCATTGGTCGTAAATTTTTCCAGCTCTTATTTTTGTAGTTGATTTTGTTTTTGGGATGTAAGGCCATAAGGCCATTGTTTACATTTGTTGTAATTTTACTTTTTTATGTAAAGTTTCAATTTTTTTTAATTTGGAGCACCGAAGTCGCAAAGGGAGCCAACAATACTTTGGAGCGGGATTTGAAGACCAATGAATGCCTTGGTGAATCTCTTGTACTAATTAGATTAGTATAGGAAAAATAAGAGCCCGGTCAACGCAAAATAATATTTTTTTGTTATATGTATGTTTATTTCGAATTGTTTGAATAACATGTCATATAGCTTAGGGTCCCCACTCATGCATTTTACTTGCCATAACATGTCATAGATGCATTATCATTATAGACATAAAATTATGATTTTATTTAATTTAACATGTTTAAGTTAGAAAATGATATGCATGAAAATCAATTAATTAGATTAATTGGATTTATGGTTTAAAATTTGAATTCTAATATATTGGGCTTAATTAGTGCATAATAAACTTCATTAGTATATAGGATGGAAACTCGTATAAATTCCATAGCTGATTCCGAATGGACGATAATATGGTCTGCACTCGGGATACAATTCCACGTACCATTGGATTTTATAATGCACTAAAATTTATTAAAATGTTTAATTAATATTTTGACCTTTTAGAATTCCATAAATTTTAGACTTAAAAGTGTCTAGTATTTTAAGAGTTAAAATATAATAGCTCACTTATACCACTCTAATTAAATTAGTTTAATGGAGTATAATTGTTAGTAGAGACTAATGATATATTAGTGACACAATTTTAATAGTTAAAATTGATTAGCTCACTTATGACATACTAGTGTAAATAATAATTATGCTTTAGCCGCCATAAGTTTATCCACACTAGTTAAAATAAAATATTAGATATTTTAGATAGAAACCTAATTTTTTTAAATAGTGAGTGGGAGAGGGATATACGACAGTATATCCCACGATCTCTGTTGTTAGTCCAAAAACGTGAGATTCAAAAGGCGCCTCGAGACGACTTTGTTTTCGTCCCCCTACGGATGGTGTCCATTTTGGGTCAATATCAGGTTTAGGTTCCGAAAGGATAAGGATTCTAGATGTATCTTGTGAACTGACCTATCCTACGGCGGCACTTCATTTGTTAAGTCAAAGAATCCCGAAACGGCGGGTTACACTCACAAATGAGTAATTAACTGTTAATGAAATTCCTTGATCAAATAAAACGATAGTTGTTTAATATATGAATAAGAGTTATTCCCGCATATATTAAATTGACTGAGATTGTCTCGATCTATCATGCGAGTACTTGACCTACCCTACGACGGCACTTACTTGTGGGATGATAGATTTCCGTGGCATAGTAATTCTCTTAGGTTTCTAATTCATTATTCATGGTTCATGCATCATGTTTAATTATATGCCAAAATTCTTTGATGATTTTAATATGCGATGAATGAATGTTAAATGCATATTTATTTTATTTTTCAGCCATGATTTCTCCAATTATTTCCATACTCTCAAACGATAAATTAACCGGGGAAAACTATGTTAAGTGGAAAAGTAACATGAACGCTATCCTGGTTTGTAAGACCTAAAGTTTGTCCTGACGGAGGAACGTCCTCCCGAGCCGGCCAGAAATGCTGGTGCTGGCCAAGCTGTGCGCGATACCTACCAGAAATGGGTCACAACAAATGAGAAAGCCCGCTGCTACTTGCTACCAGAGATGTCTGAGGTTCTTGCTGCAAAGCATGAACCTGGGGCTCTAGCTGTTGGTTTCTTATTAGGTCCCAAGATCATGAAATCAAGCAATGAAACAAGTGAATACACATCAAAGGAGGTGCGGAATATACTCACATTGACCGGATCTTGCGACGCGAAGAACAAGCCACTTCTTCCTCCTTGTTGAAGCTCGGCAGTGGCCTTCTTGAACTGTTGTGGTGCTCGGTTTTGGGCTGTGAAACTCCTCCAAGATTCGGCCATGGGAGACACCATGGAAGCTCCAAGCTCCAAAATTGATTCCAAGCTCAAGAGTCCGTTTCCCTATCACCTTTGTATAACTCATGGTGTGCTAGCACTTCTTCTTCTTCTTAGTATTTTCGGTCTAACCAGAAAATTTAGGAAGAAATCGGCTCTAAGCCGTGAGAAGAGAAGGAGGGAAAAAAGAGGGAGAAGAAAAACGTGAGAGTGGAGAGAGAAAAGAAAAATAAATGTAATTAGGTTTTTATAATTTCCAAAATTAATTAAAACCATTTACCAAATTCTTTTTACTTTCCAATTACCAAAAAGTCAAAAAGCAAAAGCCCATTAATGCTTTTTCAACAACCACATCACTATTCACATCAATCAAGTGACAAGTTGTCACATCACTCAAAGTGACTAATGATTTGACGTTTGATGTGACTAGCGATTTGACGCTCGATTTGACTTGCGTGCCGCATTCGAATTCGAAATGCGAATGCGCTCGCAAATTATCCCGGGCTCGGGTTCGCTAATTCCAAATTAACGAATTTTCCATTGCGCGTAATTAAACGATTACGCCTAGCGAAATCACTATTCACGTCGCTAACGAATTAATTCTAAATTAATTCGTTCGCCCGAATTAAAATCTAATTTTAATTCCGCATCGAAATCCAATTTCGTATAATATATCAAATATATTATTTTATCGATTAATTCCAAATTAATCATTCTCTCTCTTTAATTAATATTTTATCCCAGATAAAATATCTCCGTAATTAATCCCAGATTAATTTTCTCTCTCATCTAATTAATCCCAGATTAATAAAGTGCGAGTCATATATCATCGGTGAATCTTCGGGAAGCGACCCATGAGATCCCCGGATATATTGGCAGTAAATACGGTCGTCGGACTATCCGAAGTAATGCGTATTTCGATCCAGTATCGGAGGATCACGTGCAAGGCTTGGGGCTTGAATTGTGTCTGCCCCATACGAAACACATATCGGATGTCTGGTAACTAGTCTCTATAATCGGATATACATGACCTAGTCATAATATCCCGATAGCTCGAGCATTTAAGAGAACGAGTTTCTTATCCTATGCGACCATCATCTCCATATGACTGGAGTGATACTTCGGTCTTAACATCACACCCAACACTCTACGATTCTCAATATACCCAGCATTGGCGTACACAGAACCTGTTAAAGCCCTGGACGACCTCAACTAAAGTATATTGATTGTCGTAAGTATTAGAGGTGCAAGTCTCAGGTTAAGACCAAATGCACCTACCCTGATTGCAGACTCCCAAAGACACATAGTCATACTACTAATGGGATTCCGCGGGGTCAATCTAGAGCGAAGCTGTTTCCCGTACTATCGGTAAAACACAACCTCATATTACACTTGCATGAGTATCCTATACCCAAATATATGAGAACTATGCCGTTGTGCCCTCACAAACGCACACAAATGTAATACTAGTCTTTTACGTATTTATCGATGTCCAATCTCGATAATACTCTGACTAGGGATATTAATGATTTATCCTACGTGGACTGATACTGTCTCATATCATTCTCCGTCCAGGAACAAATCATATGGACCTCCTATCATTTATATATCTAGGTGATCTAATCACAAATGATAAGAGTGCAATCTCCTTTGTCACATAGTTAATTTGTACAACAACACCATGATTTGTACAAATAGTGACGCTATGGGTCATAATTGTCCAACAATCTCCCATTTGGCCTATAGCCAGTCACTCGAGTGCTTGACACCCGAACTATGTACGGTTGGCTCAAATTACTGAGAAAAGGCTTTCGTTAGCGGATTTGTATGAATATCATCTTGATGCGATTTATTCGATTATGACATTGCCACGATGTATGATCCAAACGAATCAGATGAATATCGAAGTATGTATCTGGATCGTTGATGAGACAAGTAATTCTTTAGCTTGTACTGACGCATATCTCAGTTGCTAACAGAACTATATCTAATCTAATTAGATTTGTTATTGACCCAGATGGCTTCTATTGCTGCCTCAGCTGCTGCAATTAACCCGCATTTGTTGTTTATTCGGTAACAGTATCTTGCTTGGAAGATTTCCAGCTCACTGTACCGTTATACAAACTGTATAGTACCGTTTGTGATTTTTAGTCGTCTTTATCGGTTATAGGAAACTTGCTACAATGATCCCAGTCACTTCAAGTTCTAATTTTCCATAGACTAAGACAACATCCTTAGTTCTCTAAGATACTAACGGATGTTCTTAACATCAATCCAGTGACTATCACTCGGATTGGCCTGTTTGTGAATCCATATGCTCAAAGCGTATGAGACACCAAGTCACGTACATTTTTCAATGTACGGTTCCACAGAGAGTTTTCGAAAGCCAAGCTTTTGCCGATAGTTATTTTATGGGAATATCATTTCCAAGAAATGAGGTATTATCATTATTTTATAGGACAGCCACTGTCAGTGCGCTCCCACTAACCCTCTTACATACACAAGAATCATTATCGTTTTGAATTAAATCATAAATCATTATGATTACATCAAAACGATAATTCTAAGAACCTAATACTTGCTTCAATCCAATCATGGATCGAATAACAAGCATTATCTAAATGGATTTACCGTGGCAAAAGGTAAAAGGTTGAATCGTAATCAACACAATGTTGAAAACGATACCTTTCCGTTAAAAGCCCATCTTTATACGGTGGTATATCGCCATCCATGTACGTCTTCCTTGAAGACTCATAGGACCAGTAGGCACAATGTCTTGTGGTACATCAACTAGTCTCCAAACTGGTTGATATACATGGAATCCATTTCGGATTATATGGCACTTTGCCATAATAGGGAGTCGATACCTTGTATCACTTCCTCATACGTAGTCAGTTGGTATTACTCAATAAGATAGACATCTTTATGAGGTGAGATCAGAAACCCATACCCCAGGTTATTTTCTGACTCTCTCCGACATACGTGGTTCGTGTGTATACAAAGATTAATGGTTAAGTTTCATCCTTGATGAACTAATTATGTTCCATTAGGATTCGATGCCTTGAACAGTATTACTCTGATTTTCATCGAGTTTTAGTATCCTCCCACTAACCACTGCATATCGGTATTCCTTCTCAGGAAAACCGCATGGTGAGCAACAATCTAATTGTTCTCTTGTGAGGTGTATAAGTACAATACTTTGGTATCCCTAGGATAACCTACACTTGGCACTTATCCAATTTGGGTTTTAGTTTGGTATCATCCAAACGTATGCCAAACATACCCAAATTATCAGGAATGAGAAACCTGGTTTCTTTCCTTTTCAAATCTAATATGTTATCTGTCAAACAGATATTTATGGAACCTTATTCAAAATAAGTTCTGCACTGTTTAAAGCTTATCCGTTGAAGGAAATGGTAGCTCAAAGCGACTCGTGATTAACCTTATTATGTCTAACAAAATTTGGTTTATCGTGTTCGAACACACCGTCAAATTGACGTGTTCCGGGAGGAGTCCTCATTGAAAGAATACTATACTCTTTCAAGTATAAGAGAAACTTATTACTTAAGTATTCTCCATTACGGTCTTACCGTGACAGTTTAATACTTTAGCCGATCTGTTTGTCTATTTCGTGTCGAAACTGTGAAAGTTTCTGATTTGTGTTTCAAAAGAAACACATAACCATACGCGATGCCACATCCATAAAGCTCACGAAATATTCATATCCACATCTAGCCTAGCTAGACATGGCCCACTTTCTTCACTATGAACTAAGGCTAACAGATCAGTGGCATTTACACTTTTACCAAGTAAAGGTGTTTTAGGCACTTTGCCCAATAAACTAGATTCGTAGACTTTATTTGAATAGAATCAAATTAGTCCTAGTACCCACTCTTCGAAAGTGTGGATATACGATTCTTGTTTAATAGTGTCCCTGATAACTATGCCACAATTAGGTTTCTTAACTTATCAAATCAGTTTGAGCTAATTTATTTGTCATGTTATATATTTGAGATATTATTTATATTCAAAAATATAAATGCTGTTATTCACATCTAATGTGTTTATCTCAATATCATCTTTATATAATGAAACACTTTAGTGTTCTAGAATATAAAGGTTCACCCACAGCGGGTTAAACACTGATATAGAGATAATGTTTCTAGTCAAAGTAGCTACATTATAACAATTTCTTAATTTAAGTACTAACCGAAGGTAGTTCCTAAATTCAGGTATCTACGGTTAAAACAACGACCCATGAGATCCCCAGATATGTTGGCAATAAATACGGTCATCGGAATATCCGAACACGTAAGTACCTCGTACTACGTTTATACCGATTTACAAGACAAGGTTGGCTTCTAGCAAAGCGCCATGCCTACCCAATTCTCCAGAAATATCCTTATAGGAATATTAGATCTATATCAAGCGTAGTATACCGAAGTATTGCGTATTTCGATCCAGTATCGGACGATCACGTGCAAGGCCTGGGGCTGGAATTGTGTCTGCCCCGTACGAAGCACATATCAGATGTCTGATAACTAGTCTCTATAATCCTATATACATGACCTAATCATAATATCCCGATATCTCGAGCATTTAAGAGAACGAGTTCCGTATCCTATGTGACCATCATCTCCATATGACTGGAGTGATACTTCGGTCTTAACATCACACCCAACACTCTACGATTCTCAATATACCCAGCATTGGCGTACACATAACATGTTAAAGCCCTGGACGACCTCAACTAAAGTATATTGATTGTCGTAAGTATTAGCTGTGCAAGTCTCAGGTTAAGACCAAATACACCTACCATGATTGCAGACTCCCATAGACACATAATCATACTACCAATGGGATTCCGCGGGGTCAATCCAGAGCGAAGCTGTTTCCCGTACTATCGGTAAAACACAACCTCATATTACACTTGCATGAGTATCCTATACCCAAATATATGAGAACTATGCCGTTGTGCCCTCATAAACGCACACAAGTGTAATACTAGTCTTTTACGTATTTATCGATGTCCAATCTCGATAATACTCTGACTAGGGATATTTAATGATTTATCCTACGTGGACTGATACTGTCTCATATCATTCTCCGTCCAGGAACAAATCATATGGACCTCCTATCATTTATATATCTAGGTGATCTAATCACAAATGATAAGAGTGCAATCTCCTTTGTCACATAGTTAATTTTACAACAACACCATGATCTGTACAAATAGTGACGCTATGGGTCATAATTGTCCAACACTAGTATCTCAGATGATGGAGTCATTGTAGGGCATGTTTGGGCAGCCTTCGGAGCATCAACGTCATGAGGCCATGGTCTCAGCGATGACTGCTAGGATGAAGGATGAGACATCAGTCTGAGAGCACGTCTTAAGGATGATGACTTATCTCAACACTGCTGAAACCCATGGAGCTCGTATTGACGAGCGTAGCCAGGTGACCATGATTATGGAAACTCTTCCGAAGAGTTTCCTGCAGTTAAAAAAAAACTATGTTATGAACAAATTGTCTTTTACTTTGACCCAACTGCTTAATGAGCTCACCCATTACGAGTCCATGCTTGTGGATCCTCGTAAGTCCAGTGCAGAGGCAAATGTTACCGAGTCTTCTAAATCTGCAAAAAAGAAGAAGAAAAGCACTGGAAATGCTAAGGAAAAGCCCATGAAAAAGAAGAACAATAAAGGCTCAAAGGATGCCAAGCCCAAAGGAAAATGTTTCCAATGCGACAAGAATGGGCATTGGAAAAGGAACTGTCCTAAATACCTTGCTGAGCTGAAGGAGAAAAAGGAAACATGTAAATATGATTTACTCGTTATTGAATCTCTATTAGTGGAGGATGATAAATCCGCTTGGATTGTTGATTCTGGAGCCACTATTTACGTTTGTTCTTCTTTGCAGCTAATTGATTCATGGAGGGACCTTGCTGAAGGTGATTACACCATGAGGGTCGGGACATGTGATGCCGTTTCAGCAAGAGCAGTGGGAGTTTCCAGTTTAAATTTTATTAATAATAGTTATTTAAGTTTTAACAATGTGTTATTCATTCATGATTTTCGCAGGAATCTGATTCTGTTTCTAGACTATTGGATGATGGTTATTCAGTTTCTTTTATTAGCAATTTGGTTATTATTGGTAGAAATGGATTAACTATATGCACAGGAAACTCAGAAAATAACTTGTATGTGTTAAGACCGTTAACACATAGGTCACTGCTTAACACTGAAATGTTTAAGGTTGAAAAACCTAAAACAAAACTGCCAATGATTTCTCAGATGACACATATCTATGGCATCTTAGACTTGGTCACATCAACCTTGAACGGATAAATAGATTGATAAAGAACGGAGCCTTAAACCAGTTAAAGCTCGGGACTTTACCAGTTTGTGAATCATGTTTAGAAGGAAAAATGACCAAGAGACCTTTTACTGGAAAAGGTATAAGAGCCGGTCAACTACTAGAGCTAATACATTCGGACGTTTGCGGACCGATGAATGTAAAAGCCCGAGGTGGTTATGAATACTTCGTCACATTCATTGACGATCATTCAAGAAATGGGTATGTCTATAATGCATCACAAATAAGATACCTTTAAAAAGTTCAAGGAGTGCTGAGGTTGAGAACCAATTAGGTAAGACAATCAAAACTCTACGATCAGATCTTGGAGGGGAATACCTCGACAAAGATTTCGAGGAATTCTTAGTTGAGCATGGGATAGTATCCCAGCTCACAGCACCTGGAACACCACAACAAAATGGTGATGTTGCAGAAATGAGAAATCGAACCCTGCTAGACATGATGAGATCTATGTTTAGTTATAGCTCACTACCTAGTTCATTCTGGGGATATGCATTGCAAATCGCAATGCATATCCTTAATGTAGTTTCATCTAAGTCTGTTCCTAAGACTCCCTTAGAGTTGTGGAATGGTCGTAAAACTAGTTTACGACATTTCCGCATATGAGGGGTGTCCAACACATGCGCTGAAGAATAAAACTACAAAGTTGGAGCCACGTTCTCAGGTGTGCCTATTTGTAGGCTACCCTAAGGAGACTAGGGGTGGATTCTTCTACAGTCCTGATGATAACAAAGTATTTGTATTGACAAATGCTACATTTCTAGATGAGGACTATATGAGGGAGTTCAAACCTCGTAGTAAAATATTACTCGAGGAGTTACTTACTGGTTCGACCAGCACGCCATCATCAATTAAAGTTGACAAATACATAGCACATTCGACATCTGATAGTCAGATACTACCCAGTCAGAATGATCTACCACCTAGACGCAGTGGGAGGGTTGTACGACAACCTGATCGCTACCTAAGGGTTGGAGAGGCACAAGTTGTCGCCTCCAGCGATGGCATAGATGATCCATTGACCTATAATAGTGCAATAGATGATTCTGACAAAGAGGAATGGCTCAAAGCCATGAACCTAGAGATGGAGTCCATGTACTCCAACTCGGTCTGGGAACTTGTAGACCAACCTGATGGGGTGAAACCCATAGGTTTCAAGTGGATCTACAAGAGGAAGAAGGGATCAAATGGGAAGGTACAGACCTTCAAGGCTAGACTAGTGGCCAAGGGTTATTCCCAGAAAGAGGGAGTTGACTATGAGGAAACTTTCTCGCCAGTAGCTATGCTTAAATCCATCCGCACTCCTATATCCATTGCCGCATATTATGACTATGAAATTTGGCAAATGGATGTCAAGACTGCTTTCTTGAATGACAATCTTGATGAAAATATCTATATGATACAACCAGAAGGGTTCATCGCCCAAGGTCAAAAGCAAAAGGTTTGCAAACTGCAAAAGTCCATTTATGGACTCAAGCAGACATCTCGATCTTGGAATATAAGATTTGACTCAACAATCAAGTCTTATAATTTTGAGCAGAATGTTGATGAGCCTTGTGTATACAAGCGCGCCATTGACGGGATATGGTTTTTCTTGTTTTATACGTTGATGATATTTTACTCATTGGGAATGATGTAAGGATATTATCAGACGTGAAAAACTGGCTAGCTGACCAATTCCAAATGAAAGATTTGGGAGATGCCATTATGTTCTTGGGATCCAGATACTTCGGGATCGCAAGAAACGACTGTTAGCTATGTCTCAAGCATCCTATATCGACAAGATCCTTGTGCGATTTGGGATGCAGAATTCCAAGAAAGGCAATCTGCCTTATCAGTATGGAATTCATTTGTCGAAGGAACAGTCTCCTAAGACACCTCAGGATGTTGAGGAAATGAAACATATCTCATACGCCTCAGCAGTTGGTAGTCTCATGTATGCCATGTTATGCACGAGACCGGACATCTGTTTTGCAGTGGGAGTAGTCAGTAGGTTTCAGTCAAACCCAGGATTGGATCACTGGGTGGCTGTGAAACACATTCTCAAGTATCTTAAGAGAACGAGAGATTATATGCTTGTATATTCCGGTGAGGATATGATCATTAGAGGATATACAGACTCTGATTTTCAGACATATGTTGATTTTAGGAAATCTACATCTGGATCAGTGTTCACCTTATGTGTTGGGGCTATTGTATGGCGGAGTATAAAGAAATCTTGTATTGTTGACTCCACCATGGAGGCTGAATATGTAACGGCTTGTGAAGCGGCTAAGGAAGTAGTCTAGCTCCGTAAATTATTGGGAGATCTGGAAGTTGTTCCAGATATAGATAGACCACTCACACTTTATTGCGATAATAGTCGTGCGGTGGAAAACTCCAAAGAACCAAGAAGCCACAAGAGGGGAAAACATATAGAGAGGAAATACCATCTCATCAGGGAGATAGTGCAAAGAGGAGACGTTACCGTCACAAAGATTGCATCCGCAGAGAACCTTGCTGATCCGTTTACAAAGACCTTGTCGGCTAAAGCTTTTGAAGGTCACCTAGATGGTATAGGATTACGTGACATGTCCCATTTACTCTAGTGCAAGTGGGAGATTGTTGGGATGTATGCCCTAGAGCTACATGTGATGTAAACAGTTTCATGTATTTTGAAATAAAACGATGCATTATTCATTTATCAAATTGTTTGTTTATTTTTCGCATATTATATATCTTCGTAAATACCGTAGATTACTTATGTACCTTCAGACTTAGTGTATGAGTGTCATACACCAGAGGATTTAAGTCTGAAGTTAGTAATCTTAAATAGTCCATAGAGAGCAAACAAAGAGAGTACTTTGTTTGTGGTTTATCTATAGCTGCGGTCCATTCTATATTTGTATGGCGATCTTAATCCGGATCGTCCATGTAGAGACATGAGAATGGAGGCACCTTGTATGATGCGATCATATAGGACTTGACCCAGATAGAAATGACATTCTTATAATATCCGTTAAGCAAAGAAAGTCATTTCAATCTACTTGATGGTCATATATGGATTGATCTTAATCCTGAGTGTACTACGAACTCCTGCATGACAGGCTGTGTCATTTGATTTACAAAGGTGAGGTTGGTGTAACAGTCCAGACCAATAGCTACGTACTTTGGGGGCACAGTTTGTTTTGTAGCTGGGAACGTTTTACATAGACATGGAGTTCACTCCTTCTTGCGAGAAGTAGATGAGTATCTTTCTTAAGGGTTGATTCGGTACTTGAACGATTTGAGCGCTCAAGTCTTTTTATTACGAATAGAAAGATTAATATTCATAATAGTTATGATTAAATCGTTCATTAGAGAATCAATGGTACTTAAGGTAAAAATAATTAGAGGGGTATAACGAACATTATGACCCGGCTATAATCACAAGATACTCGTGAAGGATCAATTCGTATGAAATGACTATATCGATGAACAACGACTTAGTTCAACTTAATATTTCATTTGCGGCAACGAGAGTGCAACTTCGGGTTTTTAGTGGAATAACCCGGAGTTAATAATTCAGAATATCTAATTAAGAGCTTAATTAATATTTCGAGATTATTGGAGCTCGGAACCGTGGGTCCATTTGGTCCCCGTGCTAGCTCGATTTATTATAGCAGATTTAATATAATTGGATAGTCTAATTATATACTCACAAAAGAATAAATATTATTAATATGATTAATAATATTAATTATGTCACACTTGAAACTATACATTAAAAGTTAATGTATGGTATTAATAATTATATGATAATTATTAAATATAAAATATTGAATTATATATATGATATAATTTAATAAGGCTAAGATTGTAATTTATATATTATGGGTTTTGGAAACCTTGATTTAATTTTGGAAGTAATGACTTTCAAAATATTAATCATATATTTAATTTGTAACATATATTGACTTTATGGAAAGTAAATAATATTGTTACAAAATTAATGAAGAAATAAAAGGCATGGTCGAATTCCTTGGTGTATAATGATTAAGGAATATGATTTGTTTATTTTGGATACAAAATTTAATCAAAAATCCTAGCCTTGGCCGAATTCCTTGGTATATAAGAAATAAGATTTGTTTATTTTGGAAAAAAAATTTAATCCAAAAATCCTAGCCTTGGCCGAATTCTACCTTAGGGAGGGGATTGGTTGTTTTGTTTGAGTGAAACAAAATTGACCTAAGTATAAAAAGGAAAACTTGATTTTCTTTTGAGTAGGGCTCTCATTCCAAACCCTAGCCACCTTCTTCTTCTTCACAATTCTCTCAAAAGTTGAGAAACAATTTTGAAGAACAAGAATAAGAAAAATATTATTAGTGTGTGATTTAATCTCTAAAACGTTTAGGGATTTGTTTGTGTATGTAGCCCACACTACTTTCCGTTGGTAACGAGATATAGCTTGGAAGATCTTGTGGCGTTGAACAAAACATATTATTCTTTTCATCTCCATCTCACGGCATTGGGACAATTTTACTGCCCATTGCCGTGAATCACTTGGTTGATTCGGGACTCAATTTGTTTTGTTTTAATTCGGGTTTTGGGAAACACCTTGGGGAATTTTTGGGGCTGAGTTAGGATTGTTTTTGAGTGGAAAAATCAGACCTAAAACGCTACAGCAGGTCACGCAAATCAGGGGTTGGTTTGGGTGCAGTTCGCGTGTGTAACGTGTGTAAAACAGTCCAATAATTCACTGCAGTTCGGGGGCTGTTCGGGGACTATTTCACGCGCATTCCGGGGCCGAGATCTTGTCCGAAAAAGAAGCAAAACTTTAGTATAAGTGCTGGTTCCATTCGGCTTTAAGGAAGGGAAGGCATAAAATTTTTTCAAGGTAGATCCGTGTGCCTAATCACTTCCGCTGCGTGAGGAAAGCGTTTCCTACAGTTTCGATCTAATCGTAATCAGAAATCTAATCATTATTAGATCGAATAAGTGTATAAAAGACAAGGGTGCTACCATTAAATTAGTAATATTATGGAAAATAAGATTGTTCGTATTCATGAATCGGACATAAATACGATCCGGATTGGCACTCCGAGCACCAACCCTAACATATACATGCTTCCATCTTTCAAAAAAAGTTCACAACCATCAAAATACATACACAAAAGAGTAGTGAAAAAACTAAGCTACACAAATTGAAGCCTAGAATCATAGAAATATTTTTCATAAAGAAGAAAGTAAGAAAAACTTACTAAATTCCAAGGATTTCCAAGCTTTCTTTGTTTTCTTTCTTCTTTTCTCTCAACTCACTTTGTATTTGGATTTTAGGATTCTTAGATTATGAAATAAAAAATCAAAACAAAGCTTATATATTTTCCCTTTAATGACCGAATAATGAGAAAAAAATACTAGCCAAATATTTTTATTGTTTCAATAAAATGGAAAATGATTTAATAAAATTTGTAGTATATATCCATTAAACCATTTAATGTATAACACCACTTACACCAATTAAATCAAGTCATTTAAACCAATCAAAATTGGCCATTTAATCCAATTAAAATTAGCCATATGCTTACTTTAATTAATGTAAAAAGATATTTATTATTTAATTAATTTAATTATTTAACATTTAAATAATCAAATAATTAAATACAAATATATTAAATATATATATTATATTTACAATAAATAATCAAAATACATATATTAATAATAAATGTCAAATATCACAATTTGACATTTAACAAATGGCTGAAAGATCCCAAACGCATGTACTTTCGTTTAACCGTTAAATGACTTATAAATAATCAGTATTATTTATAAAAGTTTTCATAGTGCCCTACGAGTATATCTCATTAGTGAGACTCTCTAGGTTCAGGCATATCCATCACGAAATCTAATTTCGTGTCCATAATCTACCCACTCGTAAATTATGACGAACACAGATAAAATCTCTGAACCATACCGGTCGAGCTCACTACATACGTATAATCTTTCCGTCACAGGTATCCGGATTATCCCAGAGATATAGATATAAACGTCAAATCTCTATAGGTATAATCCCGTCGACGATTCCATTAGTAATCTCTTAATAACACTTAGAACTCATTTCTACAATGCACTATGGGCCCATAGATTTAACAGATTGCTAATTCTATAATGGATACCCATGCTCTGTACACAGAATTGATGGATCTTATCTTGATATGCACCATATATCTTGAGGATCAGTCCACACCTAACGAACATGCGAATGTCTGATCTAAATAGATCGGTGACGTGACTGCCATCAAAGTGTGGATGATACCTCATACATCCACAGTGGTACCTCAAGTCGAAAGATCACTATGCTCACTCAACCCGAGAAGATTCTTATTGACGTTGGTGTACCATCTATTAAGAATATTCGGTGAGTCGTTTAGTGTTTATCCAATATAAATACCTACGTGTCTATACTAGTCTCCTGAGACTCATGGTTCATTGAGAAACCATTGGAATCCGATATTCTAATATAGGACACGTACCAGTCTCAGCGGGTTTACTTACTAACCAAGTAATTGTAAATCTTGACCAGGAACAGTTAAAGAATGATACTGTTATGATACTGCTCAATGTCAGTTGCGACGCTTTTGCAACTGTATCATAACCAATCATTTTATGGTCATTTACGTCTTTACTATATAATAAACTAATTCATTTTATAGAAAATATTTATTTTATTCATTAATAAATAATTACAAGAGAATTTACAGGGAAATACGTAAGAAATTGGCGCTCAGAGCACCAACCCTAACAAAATCTCCCACTTGCTCTAGTGTCAATTGATCGGTGGTAATTACACATGTAACGCAAGCACACATATCGCTCAAGTAGTATAAAAATATCGATCCCATGAGGACTTAATTTCTACTGTTGTTATTAATTATTGATTCTATTTATTTATAGGTATCTAATTAAAGGGAGAATGGAATGATTGCTTGATTGGTTGGTTGAATGTGGATTTGCTAAATAAATAAATAAATAAAAACACAAAAGAAAATACTACGGAAAATAAAAAAAGACACAAACATCTAGGGTTGTGATGTCACACAATATTAAAAAAAATTTAAAGCTTGATTATAAAAGATAAGCTTGTGTAATTTTATTAATTAAGTATCAACCAAAAGAAACCAAGTGTGAGAGAAGCTTTAAAAGTTCTCTACATTTTTCTTACTTAGAAGATTTAATCTTTCATCCAAGCTTTCTAGGTAAGTTTTGATATTCTTTAATAAACTATGTTTTTATTAATGATTTGAGATCATTAATGAAACATATTATAATATATTATGTATTTGGTGCATAATAAAATAACTTAAAAGGTTGAAATATGGTTAAGAGATTTGTGTTTAGATGCTTTGGAAGCATCACACAATATGTTTGTGATTAGGTCAAATTTTGTATATATTGGACATAGAACACAAAATTAGAGTTTTGAACTGTAGATAAATAGTTTAGAACTATAACTACTATTAGGATTAGGCATCAGATAAGATTTGGCTCTCGAATCCGATCGAATCGTGTTTGGTTCGTTTGTCGAATTTCGGATCGAATCGGATAAATTTGATAACTATCGGATCGAATCAGATTTTATTCGATTTGATAACAAATATGAATCTGATTTGATAACAGATCCGAATCAGATAGAGAATCCGATTTGATAATAAATCCGATAATAGATTCGATTTGATAACAAATCGGATTCGATTCGAAAAATTGACCCGAAAATTTATAAATTCATAACAATTTTATCGAATCGGATCGGATAAATTAAAATTCAAATCAATTTTATCAAATCAGATTCTTTATCGAATCAGATCCGTTATCAAATCGAATCCACTATTGGATTCATTGTCAAATCGGATGCACTATCTGATTCGGATCTGTTATCAAATCGAATTTATCCGATTCGTTAAGATATCAAATCGGATCGAATAAATCCGATTCGATTCGATAGTTATCGGATCAAATCCGATTCGATCCGATAAGGATTCAAAATCCGATCGAACAAAATAAATAAACTCTTATCGAATCGGATCGGATTCGGCCCGATCCGATCCGAATCCGATAATGCCCACCCATAACTACTATTCTAGAATCACTTGACTATCTTTAAGAGAAATAGAATGTTGGACAATCATGACCCATAACGTCACTATTTGTAAAAGACATTGTAGTTTTTGTACAAATTAACTATGTGACAAAGGAAATTGTTATTTTATCATTTTGTAATTAGATTGCTTAATATATAAATGATAAAAGTCCTTATGATTAGTTCTGGATTATAAGATATGAGACAGTATCAATCTACTAAGGTTTAATCATTAAATATCTCTAGTCGTAGTATTATCGAGACTGGACATCGATAATGCGGAATAGACTAGTATTGCACTTGTGCGTGTTATGGAAGCGTAACAACATAGTTCTCATATATTTAAGTATTGGATACTTATGCAAGTGTGATAGGAGGTTGTGTTTACCGATGGTACGGGAACAACTTTGCTCTGGATAGACCCATCGGCATCCCATTGGTAGTATGACTATGTTTCTATGGGAATCTGAATCAGGGTAGGTGCATTTGGTCTTAACCTGAGACTTGCATCGCCAATACTTGCAACAATCAATACGCTTTGGTTTTGGTCGTCCGGGGCTTTAACAGGTTCTGTGTACGCCTCTTCTGGGTTTATTGAGAATCGTAGTATATTGGGTGTGATGTCAAGACGGAAGTATCACTTCAGTCATATGGAGATGATGATCACGCATGGATACATAATTGGTTCTTTATTATGTTGCAACTATCGGGATAATATGACAATGTCATGATTATCCGATTAAAGAGACTAGTTGCTTGTGATCCGATATATGCTTCGTACGGGGGAGACATTATTCCAGCCCCAGACCTTGCATGTGACATCCGATACTGGGTCGCAAAATATAATGGATCACAATATATCCAAGCTTTAAAGAATGTTTCTGGATAATTGGGAAGGCATAGCGCTTTGCTAGAAACCAACAATGTCTTGTAAATCGGTAAGAACGTGATACTAGATACGCACGTGTTCGGATAATCCGACCACCGGATTTACTGACAACATATCCAGAGATCTCATGGGCCGCTTCCCGAAGATTCACCGATGACGTATGACTCGAACAGAATTAATCTGGGATTGATTATGAGAGAGAGAAAATTAATCTAGGATTAATTACGGTGATAATTTATCTGGGATAAAATTCAATTAATAGAGAGAAAACGATTAATTTGGAATTAATCGATTAAAATAATATATTCGATATATTAAATGAAATTAGATTTCATAACGGAATTAAAATTGGATTTTAATTCGGGCGAACGAATTAATTTAGAATTAATTCGCGAGCGACTTTAATAGTACTTTTGCTAGGCATAATTATTTAATTAAATTTGATTTAATTAAGTCGCAACGGAAAATTCATTAATTCAAAATTAACGAACCCGAGCCCGGAATGTGTTTGCGGGCCCACTCGGATTTTGAATCAAGTGGGGCCCGCCACAAGTCACATCACTAGTCAAACTACCTACTTTATGGTGATGAAAGTTACTAGTTGTTGATGGCTTGTTTCTTACACAACCAATATTTTATTTTTGATTTGTGAATGACCTTTACTAAATTAGATTTGGTATATGGAATTATTGATTTTAGAAATCAATTACACAAATTTGAAAAACACATCTCTCTCTCCCAAGGCAAAAATCGTGAGCCTCTCCCTCTCATTGCTTCTCACTTTGCCGAGAACCACAAGACACCAATGGAAGATTTTTGTTGCAATTTTCTTCCTTAGCTAGCACTTAAAGAGTCAACCAAGGTGTTAGGGAAACAATCACTTGAGTTTGGAATTCATTCACCAAGATTGGAGCTCAACATACAATCAAAGAGAGGAGCTTGGAGCAGTTCTAAAGGAGACACATTTTTGTTATCTCCACATCCTACTTAGCCGAGCATTGTAAGTATTTTCCGCTATCTTACTTTATTTATTCACACTTCTTTTATGCTTATTAGATCCTTGGCAATGTTCTTTGAGAACCCAACAATGGTAACAGAGCCAATTTAAGCATGAAATGAATTAGGGTTCATAATCTTGAATTTGAGTATTTTTGCTTGGAGCATGATTTTATCACATTGATTGTTTGAGTATGCTTAGATTATGATAACTAAGAGTTATGCATGATAAATTTTATAAAAAAATTGATTAGATAATTTTTCCCCAAATTTTATGGCTTGGCCGAGACTTTGAGCCTTGAGATGTCATGGTGATTTTTGATTTTTTAAACCATTGGATGTGTCTAAAATTCTTGAGTATATTGATTTATGATTTAATTGGATTGAAATCAAAATCGGATATTAAAAGCCTATATTGCCGTGAGTGAAAGAGCATGGAATGAGGTTGATTTTGCTTCAATTATGTTGGACATGAATTGAAAATGATAAAGCATGATTAATTATGTAAATTGATATTTTGGAAATGTTAATTTAACTAATAATAATGGTTATACACTTTAATTAAATAAATTGTGATATTTGGAATATTGGAATTTAATTAATTAGGCTTAATTTGGAATTGGGCTAAAATTGTTATATTGGGCTTAATGGGCTTGGTTGGGCCAAGTTGGTTTAGGACAATTGGATTGGATCCAAATTGGGCCTAAAACCATACCATTAAGTCCAAATATAATAAATGGGCCTTTAAATAATTTAATTGGGCCTAATGGGCCGAAATTAATTTTATGGTAAATAGGGCGATTCCTTTATTGGGCCTTGGCATTTGGGTCTGACCCATATTGGCCAAAGCCCATGCCCTTATGAAATTAATTAAAAGCCCATTGGACTTTAATTAAATTAAAATTGAATGTTAATTGGGCCTTTGAGACCCATCAAGATTGGATTTAGAATCTAAGTCTAAAAGGCACATTAATAAAGTGTAATTATTTAATTTGGAATTAAATAAGAATTAGTATTGAATACAAATTAAATTAGATTTAAAATTGTAGTTCGATATAATTCAAGAATTCGCACTTTGAGTACTTATTCTTAAACGAGTTGGACTCACGCAAATCAAATCGTTGTTTGAACATTGGATGATCACTTAATTCAAAGATTAATTAATTGGATTAGATTGATTGAATAACATGCTTCGTGTGAATACATGGATGTATTGTATGAATAATGTATATCAGATGGATATCAGATGGGTGAGTGCAATTTTGGAAATTGTTGTAATAAATTTAGAATTTATTAAATTAGACCTGCGTGTCCAGCCTTTATCTCTTGACTCTTTGTAATTATCTTCTCACCAATTTCCCTCAATGTAATGAGGTTTCTTTATTGTATTATGTAATTGGGTAGAAGTTAGAATAGTGCTAGCCGGGGAAAGGAACAAAAGTGATTTGTTCTAGGAATAATTTGTGAGATATCCATCCGCATATCATTATTATTTTATTTATCGTGCCTTATTATGCTTTTAGAATACATGCTTAAGGGTGTATGATGAGACCTAATCAAAGATAATAAATTGGTTGCCAATTTACGCGAAAAACCCTCAACAAAATATTAAGCGATTTCCTTCCATTGAGTGGTTCTTTCTCAAGTTCCAAGATTGGCATTGGTTTGTTGGCCAAAGTCAAGATCAATGTCCATCGCGGATGTGTTTGAACCATGAAAGCTTTGTTCCATATCACATGTCTTGGGCAAGTTGTGATTTGTTGGCCAAAGTCAATATCACTTCTTGTTTATCGACATAAATTACGAAGTTTTCCAAGGTCAATGGGTCCCGCTTAACTGGAATCATTAAGCTTATTGAGCCAAATCCAAGGCTTAGTTGATTCAGAGGAAAAGATTAGGAAAATATATTGGATATATTGGCATATATATTGTATATATATTTCGGATTTGGAGGTCCAACTACCGGATCTAGGATTGGATGAGATCCAATTGATCTTAGAGATCTACCTAGTTAAATATCATACAACTTGTTGGCCAAAGTCAAGGTTGTGTGTTATTTAACGGGATCCTAGCCCACTAGGAAACTAGGTTTCCCAAGTACTCAACAGAGGGTTAGAGGCTCGCCGAAAAATAGTGGGAGACTAGTATTGAATTTGCAATTTCGTTCAAATACTTTCCAATACACGCTTTCAAATTATTTCATCATTTTATGTATTTATTAGTTGGACTAATATTTTATTATTTTCTTTTAACAGTTGGACTGTACCCAAAAATCGTTAATTGAATAGTTAGACTATTGTAATTAAAATGGCTGGAAAGATCGGGGTTAGAGACATTATCATGGGCGAAAATGTCTTTAATAGTGCTAATTTTCCTGACTGGGATATTAACCTCAGGATTATCCTGGGGGCTGAGAGAATACTCTATACGATAGAGAGACCTCTCAGGCCTAAGCCCGGAAATGAGCAGCCGCTTGATCTTGAGCTTTGGAAGACTCATAGCGATGACAACTCAACTGCTCAATCCATCATGCTCGCTGCAATAACCCCTCAATTTCGTCGCCAGAACAAGGGATTGGATCCCTATACTATGATGGCAAAATTGAAGGACCTTCATCATCGATCTAACTTTAGATCACAAATGTATGAATTGCAGAAGAAGCACTTTCGCTCTCGAATGTTAGAGGGTATATCTGTCGAGCACCATGTGTCGCAGATGATTGCTGACATCGAACAGCTGGGTCAACTAGGCATAACCTTTGAGGCTGAGACTTCTATATATTTGATCTTGCAGTCTCTTCCTGACAGCTGGAACGGGTTCATCATGAACTACAATATGATAAACCAAAACCATACTCTTGGAGAGTTGATGGCAATGCTGCGTGAAGTAGAAAAATAGCTATTGAAGGGCAAAAAACGTGAGGCGCACTTCGCTTCAACATCTCAGTCTGCCAAGGCTTGGCCGATGGCTACTGGAGGTGTAAAGAAGAAGAAGATGAAGAAGAAGAAGAAGAAGAAGAAGAAGAAGAAGAAGAAGAAGGGCAAGGCCAAATCGTCAAAGTCTTCTGGGAAGGAAAATGACAAATCCCAAGATATATGCCTGCAGTGTGGCAACGGGTCACTGGAAGCGTGACTACCATGAGTACAAGGCGCACATGAAGGAAATCAAAGCGGGCAAGGCAACAGCTTCATGTATGTTTGTTATAGAAATAAACATGTCTACTTCTAGTTTTAAAAATTGAATTTTTGATTATGGTTGTGGTACTCATATATGTACTGATGTGCATGATCTGCAGATTAGCAGAGACTGGCCTCATGAGAGATTGACCTCCAAGTTGGAAATGAGACTAGAGTCACCGTTTTGCTGTTGCGACTTATATTTTGGAACTACCATCGGGGCATGTACTAAACTTATCAGACTGTTATTTAATACCTAGTTTGACTAAAATATTATTTTTGTATCTTGTTTAGCCCAATGTGGGTATACTTTTGTATTTAGAAACACTTGGTGTTTTATGTATGAAAATGATATTGAGATATGCGTGCTGATGTGTATATGGTATTTATTTTTGAATATAAATCAATCTCAAACATATAATGTAACAAACAAAAGACTTAAATTAAGTAACAAAGATGAAACTTATATGTGGCATTGTCGTCGTCTGGGACACATTAACAAAACTCGCTTATCCACACTTTCGAAGAGTGTGTACTTGGACGAATTTGATCCAAATTCATATGACGTATGCGAATCTTATTTATTAGGCAAAATGCCTAAAACACATTTTAGCGGTAAATGTGCACGTGCCACCAAACTGTTAGCCCCCGTTCAAAGTGACGTATGTGGGCCCATGTCTAGCCAGACTAGAGGTGGATATGAATACTTCATAACCTTTATGGATGATACATCGCGTTATGGTTATGTGTATCTTATGAGACACAAGTCAGAAACTTTTGAGAAATTCAAAGAGTTTCGACACGAAGGGAAAACAGACCGGCAAAAGTATAAAACATTACGGTTGGACCGTGGTGGAGAATACTTGAGCAATGAGTTTCTCGATTACTTGAAAGAGTATGATATTCTTTCACAGTGGACTCCTCCCGGAACACCTCATTAAACGGTTGTCCGAACGGAGAAACCAAACTTTTTTGGACATGGTAAGGTCGATGATGAGTCGCACAGAGCTACCTATTTCCTTCTGGGGATATGCATTGAACTGTGCAATACTTATTTTGAATAAGGTTCCATCAAAGTCTGTTCAACAGACTCCGTATGAAATATGGACAGGAAAGAAACCAGGTTTCCCATTCCTGAAGATTTGGGGTTGTTGGGCATACGTTTAAACGTTTGGATGATACCAAACTTGAACCCAAATTGGATAAGTGTCTATTTGTAGGTTATCCTAGGGAAACAAAAGGATATTACTTCTACAACCCACAAGAGAACAAAGTATTTGTTGCTCTACATGCGGTTTTCCTTGAGAAGGAATTCCTAAATGCAGTGGTTAGTGGGAGGAAAGTAGAACTAGATGAAAATCGGAGTGATAATGTTCCTGGAACCGATTCCTTAACGGAACATGAACAGTTCATCAGGGATGAGACTGTACCACAATATTCGAATACACAAGAACCACGTAGGTCGGAGAGAGTCAGAAAACAACCTGAGAGGTATGGGTTTCTGATCCCACCTCATGTGGATATTAATCTTACTGAGGAAGACGAACCGACTACGTATGAGGAAGCGATACAAGGTATCGACTCCGGTTTATGGCAAGATGTCATGAAATCCGAAATGGATTCCATGTACACCAACAAAGTTTGGACACTGGTTGATGCACCAAAAGGTGTAAAGCCTGTTGGTTTCAAATGGGTCTTCAAGAGGAAGACCGACATGGATGGCAACATAGAAACGTACAAAGCTATGCTTGTAGCGAAAGGGTATCGTCAACGACATGGTGTCGATTACGACGAAACTTTTTCACCTGTTGCCATGATTAAATCCATTCGGATAATGCTTGCTATTGCTGCGTATTTCGATTATGAAATATGGCAGATGGACGTCAAAACCGCTTTCCTTAACAGAAACCTTTTGGAGGATGTTTATATGCAACAACCTGACATTTTTCTCATACCAAAACATGCATACAAGGTTTGTAAGTTAAATCGATATATTTATGGATTGAAGCAAGCATCACGTTCTTGGAACCAATGTTTTGATGAGATCATGAAAGAATATGATTTCGTTCAAAACGAGGATGATCCTTGTGTATATAAGAAAGCTAGTGGGAGCGCACTGACATTCATTGTCCTTTACGTTGATGATGTATTGCTTATTGGCAATGACATTCCCATGCTACAATCGGTGAAAGCTTAGCTTTCATTAAAATTCTCCATGAAAGATCTGAGAGAAGCAACCTTTATTATGGGAATAAAGATCTACCAGGATAGATCTAGAAAGCTGCTTGGTCTCTCCCAGAGCACGTAGATTGACAAGAGTTGAAGAGATTCAACATGGAACAGTCTAAGAGGGAACTGTTGCCAGTGTCACATGGTGTCACTCTATCTTAGGACATGTGTCATAAAACTCAAGATGAGAGAGACAACATGAGTCAGATCTCGTTCGCTTCTGCAGTCGGATCGATCATGTATGCCATGATATGTACACGACCTGATGTCTCCTATGCTTTGAGCATGTGTAGTCACTATCAGGCCGATCCAGGTGATGGTCACTGGGTTGCGGTTAAGAACATCCTTAAGTATCTTTGACGAACTAGGAATGTGTTCTTAATCTATGGAGATGGAGAACTTGAGGTAACTGGGTTTACCGATGCAAGTTTCCAAACCGATAAAGACGACTGTAAGTCGCAATCTGGGTACATATTTTATTTGAACAATGGAGCAGTAAGCTGGAAATCTTCCAAGCAAGATACTGTTGTCGATTCAACAACAAAAGTGGAATATATTGCTGCAGTTGAAGCAGCAAAAGAGGCAGTTTGGATCCGCAAATTCCTAATTGGATTAGGAGTAGTTCCGTTAGAAGCTTAGCCCATTCCATTGTATTGTGACAATAACGGGGCTATAACGCAGGCTAAGGAACCGCAGTCTCATCAACGATCCAAGCATGTTCTTCGACGTTTCCATCTTATTCATGAGATCATACATCGTGTAGATGTAAGGATCGAGAAGGTCACATCAGATGACAACATTGCAGATCCGTTGACGAAAGTTATTCCTCAGCAAAAGTTTGAGCGACATGTACATATTTCATGTGTTAGATACTTGAGTGACTGGCTATAGGCCAAGTGGGAGATTGTTGGACAATTATGACCCATAACGTCACTATTTGTAAAAGACATTGTGGTTTTTGTACAAATTAACTATGTGACAAAGGAAATTGTTATTTTATCATTTTGTAATTAGATTGCTTAAATATATAAATGATAAAAGTCCTTATGATTAGTTCCGGATTATAAGATATGAGACAGTATCAATCCACTAAGGTTTAATCATTAAATATCTCTAGTCGTAGTATTATCGAGACTGAACATCGATAATGCGGAATAGACTAGTATTGCACTTGTGCGTGTTATGGAAGCGTAAAAATATAGTTCTCATATATTTAAGTATTGGATACTTATGCAAGTGTGATATGAGGTTGTGTTTACCGATGGTACGGGAACAGCTTCGCTTTGGATAGAACCATCGAAATCCCATTGGTAGTATGACTATGTGTGTATGGGAATCTGAATCAAGGTAGGTGTATTTGGTCTTAACCTGAGACTTGCATCGCTAATACTTGCGACAATCAATACGCTTTGGTTTTGGTCGTCCGGGGCTTTAACAGGTTCTGTGTACGCCTCTTCTAGGTTTATTGAGAATCGTAGTGTATTGGGTGTAATGTCAAGAAGGAAGTATCACTTCAGTAATATGGAGATGATGATCACACAGAGATACAAAACTGGTTCTCTATTATGTTGCAACTATCGGGATAATATGACAAGGTCATGATTATCCGATTAAAGAGACTAGTTGCTTGTGATCCGATATATGCTTCGTACATGGCATACACTATTCCAACCCAGGCCTTGCATGTGACATCCGATACTGGATCGCAATATGAAATACTACGTATACTACGCCTGACAAAGATTATATATTCCTTAAAGAATATTTCTGGAGAATTGGGAAGGCACAACGCTTTGCTAGAAGCCAATCATGTCTTGTAAATCGGTAAGAACGTGGTACTGGGTACGCACGTGTTCGGATAATCTGACGACCGAATTTACTGCCAACATATCCAGGGATCTTATGGGTCGCTTCCCGAAGATTCACCGATGACGTATGACTCGAACAGAATTAATCTGGGATTGATTATGAGAGAGAGAAAATTAATCTAGGATTAATTACGGCGAGAATTTATCTGGGATAAAATTCAATTAATAGAGAGAGAACGATTAATTTGGAATTAATCGATTAGAATAATATATTCGATATATTAAATGAAATTAGATTTCATAACGGAATTAAAATTGGATTTTAATTCGGGCGAACGAATTAATTTAGAATTAATTCGCGAGCGACTTTAATAGTAATTTTGCTAGGCATAATTATTTAATTAAATTTGGTTTAATTAAGTTGCAACGGAAAATTCGTTAATTCAGAATTAACGAACCCGGGCTCAGAATATGTTTGCGGGCCCACTCGGATTTTGAATCAAGTGGGGCCCGCCACAAGTCACATCACTAGTCAAACTACCTACTTTATGGTGATGAAAGTTACTAGTTGTTGATGGCTTGTTTCTTACACAACCATTATTTTATTTTTGATTTGTGAATGACCTTTACTAACTTAGATTTGATATATGGTATTATTGATTTTAGAAATCAATTACACAAATTTGAAAAACACATCTCTCTCTCCCAAGGCAAAAATCGTGAGCCTCTCCCTCTCATTGCTTCTCACTTTGCCGAGAACCACAAGACACCAATGGAATATTTTTGTTGCAATTTTCTTCCTTAGCTAGCACTTAAAGAGTCAACCAAGGTGTCAGGGAAACAATCACTTGAGTTTGGAATTCATTCACCAAGATTGGAGCTCAACATACAATCAAAGAGAGGAGTTTGGAGCACTTCTAAAGGAGACAAATTTTTGTTATCTCCACATCCTACTTAGCCGAGCATTGTAAGTATTTTCCGCTATCTTACTTTGTTTATTCACACATATTTTATTCTTATTAGATCCTTGGCAATGTTCTTTGAGAACCCAACATGGTAAATATTTATTAAAATATAATAATTTAATAATTTCCATAATTGTATACTATAATTAATTAATCAATTATGGAAATTTTGTTATTTTTATATAAAAATTAATAATAAATTTATAATACACTTAAATATATAGACACAAATTTTTATGAAGCCTTTTATTTGGGGTGAGACCCTAGGCGACCGCCTAAGTTAACTAAGGGTCGAGCCACCTATGTTTAGATGAAATTTGGTTTAAAAGGATTTTGCTCTAGATTGAGTTTGGATTAAACGGAATTTGCTGCGGTTTTAGATATAATTTATGAATATCGGGCCAAAATTATATGTTACTCTATTCGGCATTTTCATAATAATATGATACTTTGCATATAAAAATTTATATGAGGACGGTTGCTATATGAAAATTCAATCAATAATTGCTCTGTGTTTTAGTAATTTTTCTCTCTCTATTTTGATTGATTATTTTCAAAATAATTAAAACATGTGTCATTCATTGATTGAACGATCGTATATGCACAATATTATATAAGTTTTTCTCTACTTTGTATACCTAAATTAAAAAAAATATTGAAAATTGAAAATTGAAAATTGATTTTTTTTAAATTAATTTTTTTTTAAATTAATTTTTTTTATAACCTAGAGGTGCCTTGGGTGTGCGGGTAAGGGTGGCAGAAAAGCCCAAGCCCGGTCCGAGAGACTAAATTACCAAGCCGGGCTTTAGGGACAGGGCCCGGCTCGAAGATTTAAGCCTGGGCCCGGCCTGACCCGGGCTTAAATAAAAAAAAATAAAAACAGTGAAACATTGAAATGAAAAGTCAAAAGTGAAAGAAATTGTTGAAAATATTCAATTGCTTCTGCTCCTTACCTCTGGCCATAGTGCCATCCTTTCTCCTTTGCCCTAATTCACAATTTCACATAACATTTTCATTATAATCCAATCTCGTCTCTCTCTCTCTCTGACTCTGAGTGTCTCGGCTCGTCAGTTCATCTTCCAATTTGGATCGTCTGCTCTGCTCTCATTCTCAATTGCTCTCGGCTCTCCACTCTCCTCTATTCTCGCCACGCTCTCGGCTACTCGGTAGTCTCGGCAGTCGGCTTGCTCGTTGCTCCTGCTCCTCTTAGCCTCATGTTGCTAATCTTTTACTATTTTGCTCATCAAGAATTCAAGATGCCAATTTTTTTTACTGTTTTCAGGTATGAAGTACCCTACAGCCAATATGTTTTTTCCACTGGCTTGTAAAATGAGGATGTCTTTGATGGAGTGGCAAATGCCCCTTATTCCTCAAGTTAAACAAATGGCCTCTATTATGATTGCCAAGTTTGAGAAATATTGGCAAGAGATTCATGGGGTGTTGGTTATGGCTGTCATTCATGACCCAAGATTTAAGATGTTGTTAATTGATTATTATTTTCCAAAGATTTATGGTGTGGGTGTTAAAGAGAAAATTATGAGAGCACGTCAACTTTCTGAAGAGATAGTTAAATATTATGAAGCTAAGTCTGATGTTGGTGGTGAATCTTCTACTTCAGTTGTTCATTCCCATAATATTGTGACCACTGATTCGTCTTCTTTTTTAGATTTGTCTAACTTTGATTCTTTTGTCACTCAAAGCAATCATATGACAAGATCAAAGTCCGATCTTGAAAGGTACTTAAAGGAGCATTTAGTTACTAGAACTTCAGACTTCAATATTTTTATTTGGTGGAAGACAAATAAAGGAAAATATCATATTTTGGATGAGATAGCTAAAGATATATTAGCTATTCCTATTATGACTGTGGCATCAGAGTCTACTTTTAGCACTGGGGGAGACATTTGAGTCCACATCGTGCCAAATTACATCCTGACACATTGGAAGCAATAATGTGCACTCAAAATTGGTTATGGGCTTCTCAGCGAGGTATAAGACTATAATGATTATTTCTTAATTAATTATTTTATTTGATTTACATGTTTTAACATTTTTTCTCATTAGGTCTTATTCCTGAACAACTTATAATTACTGGAGATGAACTGATGGATGAAGTGCAAGGAGACTTTGAGCCACAAGAGTTAGATTAGTTTGATGCATTACTTTGTGGCATTTGGATATTTGGATTGTTAATTTATGGATGAAACATTGAAACTTTTAATGTATTTGTTTCGTTGTTTGTGGTATTTGGATTGTTAGTTTATAAATGAAACATTGAAACTTTTGATGTATTTGTTTGTGACATTTGGATGGATGGTCAGTTACTCAGTTTATGGATGAAACATTGAAAATTTTGAGGTATTTATTTGTAAATTTTGGATTGTTAGTTCATGGATGATACTTTGAAAATTTTAATGTATTTGTAAATTGTTTAGAAATTTTTGCATTTAGTGTGAATGTATGATATATTTATATAATATAAATTTCATTTGATTTTTTTTAAAAAAAAAAAAAAGGGCTGGGGTTTTTTCGGGCCCGGGCCAAATTATTTTAGGGCGGGCTCGGGCCGGGCTTTTCGAAGCCCGGCCCGCCCCATTGCCACCCTTACGTGCGGGTATGGTTGTCTTCACAAACACCAATTTTGTTAAAAACTGGCGGCTAAAAACATGGTTCCAGTTGTTGTATCTCCAAATTTCATTTGGGACCTTAAAAATTAGCCATTCAAAAGTCAAAACAGACTTTTTCATAAATTCCACAGTTAGGTAAATATTTAAATTTTAACACTCTCTCTTTGAAGAGTTTTACGAGTTTATTTAGTGGTTTCAACATTAATGGGAGTCCCGAATTTTTGCAGATACTTTTACAAAATGATATTTTTAGGGGATATTTATATTTTAAACAATTATATATTTTGAAAAAAGATTAGAATATACAATTATTTGAAACAGAAATATCATTATAATGTCACAAATGATTATTGTCTGTGAAATAATGTTATACTTTAGTGGGTGCTACGAGTGACCTTGAATGGCCTTGCCGTTGTCACCTTCTTGAGAATAATTAGGTAACTTTAGCCAAAGGATTAAATAGGGATAATGATGTCATTTTTTTAGGTTCATATTCTGGTAATCAATGAGAATTATATGAGCATGATGATGAATTTGGAGAAGTTATGAGATGTAGTGAGCACCAAATTCCAAAAAATTACAAAACCTGCATCAATATTTATTTCAGCAGATGAAGAATAGTCTACCCTTTTCCTCTAAAATTAGGTTGGGGGAATCCTTTAGGTTAAGATAAAAAAATTATCTCGAATCTCGATCTAATTTTTATTCGAAATGACATATCGTCCTAAATTCTCATTAGATTTTTTATTCGCAAAAAGTAATCTTAAATCCTGAATCGAACGAGACGGGATCCCAATAAAAATTCGAAATTTGAGATTTTCTACCAAATTTGTCTACAATATTCCCATCCACCCATTCAATCTCCTCAAGAAGCTGCCAACTCCAGAGTTTCACAAAACATTAAAAAGAGTGCATTTTTTTAACATGATCAAGTGATTCCAGCCATCTGAAATTGAAATATTTGATCAAATTTTTAAGGGAAGTTTCTTCTGCATAAATTTCTGGGTTTGGTTCACTACAATAAAGGATGGTTTCCGCTGATTTTTTTTCCTAAATGGAGCCAATAGGCAATAGCTGCATCCAAGGTCCAGTAGGTCTTCTTCATAAGGAAGGCTGGTGGCTATAGTTTTCACTCACCTGACTTTCCGAGGCCGGCCCTGACGTCCTCGGAATATAAGATCATTTTTATATTTTATGACCCTTAAATATTGTATAATATTATAATATAAAAATTTTGAAATCCTTATCCGTTAATTTTTTAAGAACTATAATAAAAAAATCCGGAGCTGGCCCTACTGCTTTCACTCCTCAATATATACGGCAGTCCAGTAAGTGGTCGGGAGCTTGAAGAACAACCGATCAATGTTGCTTCTTGTTTGCCTCTTTTGCTCTTGTTATGTAATTATTGAAGCTTTTTCTCTAAACTAGCATTATCCTTCCTAAATTAGTGATTTGATAATTTGTTCCAAGATTTTTTTTGTAAAGATATCATTTATTACTCGAAAAATAAAATCCACAGAGCATTCTCAGCTAAAAATTGTTACTTGATGAACTATTACAAAAGAAAAAGAATGGCATGAATTTCATATACAAAATTCAATAGTCAATGGAAATGAAATGACAAAGACACGATAAATTACAGAGGCCAAGTAAAGAAATACAGTAGAACAGGAGATGCCAAAAAAAAACCCAAGTGGGAAACAATTCAAAAGCTCTGAGAGAAATAAGATCAGAAACCAAAAGCACAAGCAGCCACAATCAAAGTTGTCATGGCATATGACCACAGACCAAGGGGCTTAGACAAACCTGCAGCACCACTGCATTCATCATTAGCACCACTGAAGCATCCCGGTCTTGATATTTTAGCCTCACCATCCTCGAAAAGAAAGCTGGAATTGCTCTTACCGTTGCTGAACAGGACACACCAGAAATAGGGAGACCCGCCATCAGTGCCACTCGCAGCAGCTCCTACTTCAGTATGGTTCTTGCTGTATAGAATATCTAAGCTCTTGCCATTTTTCATCAGGATATCTGAAAAAGCTTCAGAAGGATGTAAATAATGGGATTGGCAGCCTAGTAAGCGTCCAGTGATTTGAGAGAGAGATGAGGAAATGACGCCACAATTTGGAGCAAATGTGTCTGCAAACTCAGAATCAGCAGGTTTTTTGGCATTTGAACCTCCTACATCATCACATTTACCTTCGTATGCTTTTATGTATTGCAAAGCAATGCAGGCCAGACCCGGGTTGTCATGGAGTGATGATTCCTTGTGTGCAGTTCTATTATCGTTGAGCACAGCCACCAACTCGTCCGCAGGATTATTGGTTACTTTTACTGTATTTGTTAATTGTTATTCAAGATGTCATAAGTGAGAATGTGCTCAGCATAAATATACACTTATATCATGGATTTAAAAGAAAATTAATAGGTCAACAATTCATTATCGAAAAACATACACATATACGGCAATGATTCTAGAAATTATAAGAAGATAAAATCAAAGTTCGAAAGAAAAGATACATGATTTACATTTTTAATTAGGACCAAGAACAAGATGTATATCTTGTTACATATCTTGATGCTAAGTAAACCATATAACCTTCAGAGTTAAATGCTTATTTGTTTATAGATACTTGGTGACAGTTTCCATAGCATGAGACAAATGTCCGTGGACCACAGAAGCACTGAGAAATCAGGACTTTGTTTCAGTTTACTTTGCCATCACTTTCCTGGTGAAAACTTCATTGTGATTCTCTTGAGCAATGGCTTCAGTCTACTCTTTTTATTTATGTGAACTAACCCTAGCAGATTGAAATACTTTCCTACAACAACCTGGAACTATATCACAACAGAAACCAAATAATCATTAATCGGTCGGTGTCAAGGGTGGAGGCATGATTTTATTTTAGGGGTGGCGAAAATTTTATTTTTTCATATAATATTAGAGGACTAAATATTTTATTATTATTTTTAAGGAAAATACAAGAAATTATGAGATCGGCACCGGGCAGCCCGCCCCTGGTGCCGCTCATGGTTGGTGTCAATGAGCAAAATTTTTGGATTCACTCTCTCACTAATCATCAAAGTTCACTTTTACTCACCCTTCCATGAGGTCACATGTAACTTGTGGCTGCAAATATCCAATAATTGTCTTTAACACTACAGTAAATAACTAGAGAAATTATTCGGTCAAAAATAACCTTTTTTAGGATTGTAAATTTCTAACCGAAACATGAAACTAAAACACCAGCTTGTTGTGTACTAAATGGATGTGTGTGGTTCCCAAAATGAGCTTTATACAAGTTAGAACCCAACTGACGATTTCAACTATCACACTTTTTCTTCTACCGTCTAAAAACAAACAAAACTCAATTCGCACCATTATTGTGAACTTGGATTTTGTACTGGAATGCAAGAAACTTGCTATTAAAATGGTAAGTGGATACTGGAGATAGCACAACATAGGTGTTGGGAAAGACCACAAACCAACACAGTGGATAGCACTTATTTCCCTGTGTGATTAAAATTGGATTATGCACGACAATAAATAAAGCGAAAAGAAAACAAAAATAAAAGAAACAGAACCATAAACAGGACACCAATTTCCACATGGTATTTCAATTGTGGTTGTTTGTTGCAGTCAACAGTAAACAGGGAAATGCGCGAAACAAACGGGCTATCTATCTTCTCTACTTTATTATTTTATTTCAAGTGTTTGTCTTGCTTATCTCATGCTTCCTTGAGCATTTTCTCCTCTTTGTCCTTAACTATAGTCATTGGATACTCCTCTAAAAATATAACATTATCAAGTATTTCCTTTCAAACTTGTCCGATGGCTGAAAATTTTTACTTTCACAAACACACATTCAAATCCTCATACATTTCAATTGCTAGTTCACCTCTCCTCTCATCATTTTGAGCACCAAATAAAGCGCAACAAATTTACACCTTCTACACTCTTTCACAGCACTCACAGAAAATACGAGCAAAAGTTCATGCCATCATTGTTTTCATCTCCAAAGCCCAAAGCTCAACCGAATCAACAGCTCCAGGGTTTGTTTCTAATTGTTGTGCTTCTGCTGAAATTCAAAATCACAAGAAGCTAAAATATTTGGTAAGCGCTCATTTTTACTCACAACTTCTCAAATCCCAAACACTGCCCTTAAAAAAAATAGACTTTCAGTTTCCCTAATTGATTTCCTAAACACCAAAAGGGTAGAGTTCAACTTAAATCTCCCATCAACCTAAAAATTTAAAATTTAAAATAAAAACTTAAGACTAAAGAGTTACTATACTATTATAGCTGGAATATTTTAACTAAAATTTTTAAGTCACTGATTTAAATCAATCCAAATAATAGATAATGATGGATGAATTGACGTCATTAAATGTTATTTTTGACTTTGAATATCTGACATTGTATTTACTTAAATCAATGGTATAGATTTTAGTCCACGCCTATCATAAAACAAGGGATCTGCTCAAATCTAAATGCACAATCAACAATGCAGAAAGTATAATAAATTAACTCAAGAGAAGTAATAAGTACATTTTCAAAATAAGCATGAAGAAAAACAAAGGCAGAGTATTTCAATCCAGACAGATCAAACGAACAGAGCTATGAAGGAGAGGGCTTACTTTGAGTATTAGCAGTAGCAGCAGATATTAAAAGCAATGGAGCTATAAGAAACCATAAGGCTGTTGCCATTGTTGCTTCCTTTTCTTTAATTTTAAAGAAAAATATGAAGAGATGCAGAGATTGAAGAAGAAGAAGAAACAGCAAGTGCTACTGAAACTGCAAAGTCAGTGAAATGTCCACTTCGTTTCGGTTTGCTTTACAACTGTTATTTGTTCATTTTATTTTGGATTATTATTATAATATTATTATTTGCCGACACCAATCGGGTTCTTGGGTTCGACCCAACCCACGTGCTCTCTCTGCATTTACTTTTATACCCTTAATCTGTTGTGTGTTGTGCAGTGTGCAGTGTGCATATTATAATTTATGGGCATTGCTAACATATACCCGAGGGTTGTTAGCATTAAAAATAAATAAAAATAATAAGAGTTTACTAAAAAAAAAAATTTTAAAAATTATTTTTTATTAAATAATTATAAAATATTGATAAAAAAATTATAAAAAAAAAGTATTGTAAGTTTTTAAATTTTTTTTTTATAAAATATTGATAAAAATGAAATAATATAAAAAAATTTATTTTTATAAAATATTGATAAAAATAAAATAATATAAATTTTTTTTGCATATTTATTGGTGAAAGTTGCAAGTTTAATGGTAGAAGTTGCATATTCAACGGTCATAATTGCATGTGTGATTTTCGAGGCAGATGCAATTGCATGTTATTGCTAAAATTTCAAGTCCAATGGTTTCATTTTGCATGTTTATTGCTAAATGTTTCATCTTCGAAATATTGCAAATTTATTGGTAAAAATTGCAAGTTTAATAATAGAAGTTGCATATTTAACGGTCATAGTTGCAAGTGTGATTTTCGAGGAAGATGCAGTTGCATGTTATTGCTAAAATTTCAAGTCCAATGGTTTCATTTTACATGTTTATTGCTAAAAATTTCATCTTCGAAATATTGCATATTTATTGGTGAGAGTTACATGTTTGATGGTAGAGGTTGCATATTCAACGGTCATAGTTGCAGATGCGATTTTCAAGGCAGATGCAATTGCATGTTATTGTTAAAATTTCAAGTCCAATGGTTTCATTTTGCATGTTTATTGCTAAAGGTTTCATTTTCGAAATATTGCATATTTATTGATGAAAGTTGCATGTTTGATGGTCGAGGTTGCATATTTAACGATCATAGTTGCAGGTGCGATTTTCGAGGCAGATGCAATTGCATGTTATTGCTAAAATTTCAAGTCCAATGGTTTCATTTTGCATATTTATTGCTAAAAATTTCATCTTCGAAATATTGCATATTTATTGGTGAAAGTTACAAGTTTAATGGTAGAAGTTGCATATTCAACGGTCATAGTTGCGGGTGCGATTTTCGAGGCAGATGCAATTGCATGTTATTGCTAAAAATTTCAAGTCTAATGGTTTCATTTTGCATGTTTATTGCTAAAAATTTCATCTTCGAAATATTGCATATTTATTGGTGAAAGTTGCATGTGTGATGGTAGAGGTTGCATATCCAACGGTTATAGTTGCATGTGCGATTTTCGAGGCAGATGTAATTGCATGTTATTGCTAAAATTTCAAGTCCAATGGTTTCATTTTGCATGTTTATTGCTAAATGTTTCATCTTCGAAATATTGCATATTTATTGGTGAAAGTTACAAGTTTAATGGTAGAAGTTGCATATTCAACGGTCATAGTTGCAGGTGCGATTTTCGAGGCAGATGCAATTGCATGTTATTGCTAAAATTTCAAGTCCAATGATTTCATTTTACATGTTTATTGCTAAAAATTTCATATTCGAAATATTGCATATTTATTGGTGAAAGTTACAAGTTTAATGGTAAAAGTTGCATATTCAACGGTCATAGTTGCAGGTGCGATTTTCGAGGCAGATGCAATTGCATGTTATTGCTAAAATTTCAAGTCCAATGGTTTCATGTTGCATGTTTATTGTTAAAAGTTTCATCTTCGAAATATTACATATTTATTGGTGAAAGTTGCACGTTTAATGGTATAAGTTGCATATTCAATGGTCATATTTATGCGCCCTAACACAAATATTGAGTGATTTTTTTCTTAAAAATTATTTAATTTTTTGTTTTTCAAGTTTAAAATATTTGTTGCATCTTTTAAGGTTCAAAGTTGCATCTTAATGGTGAAATTTCATATTGATGCTGTGAAGTTGCATGTATTAGTTATATCTAACAATTACAAATTATTCAATATCATGTTTATTACTTCGATTCGATCTCGATTTCGTGTTTAATGATTATAAACATTAGGGGTGGCAATTTTTGGTAAGGATTTCGTTTATTTATTCGATTCAATTCGCTTTAACCCGAATGTGAGTTTCAAACAATATATTCGTTTAATCAATTGGTCGATTCGATTTAAAGTGCTCATTAATTATATATGTTAATGAGCATGCATATGAGTTGGAAAAAATCGATTCCATATTAAATTACATGGAGGATAATTTATAAATTTTTTTTGTAGAAATAATTATTATTTCATATGAAATGTAATTAGTATGAAAATGACTTTTTATTAATTACATAAGATGAGAATTTTTTAATTATAGTATTTCGGATAATTAAATGAACATATGTTAATGTTGATATCTACTTATAATTTTCATTAATTACATATGTTAATGTTGATATCCGTAACTGACCAAAATAACCGAAATATTGAAAAAAAGAAAAAGAAAAATGATAAATTTTGAAAAATTAATCAATTATTTACTTATGATAATTACTAAAGTTAATGAGCATGAAGTAGAATTCTCTTAATGTTATAGTTTTTTTATAACTACTTAATATTTTTGTTAATCACACATTTATTTACTATGAACTTAAGTTTCAAAGTTATTGGTTTTGTTACATGTTTAAAAATTTTAGATAACCTGTATCCATATCATAAACCAATCGAAAACTCGGATATCCGTAACCGACCGAAATAACTGGAAAAATTATTTCATTCAAAAAAGAAATTATTTGTACAAAGATTAATTAGCTGGTAAATATTTGTAGGTTTTGTAAGTGATGGTCTAACGTCGTCTACGTATCCAACACCATCGACCTCGAAAGCATTTGCAGGTATTAATATTTGAATGATTTTGAGAATTTCTGATTATCACACCGAATGAACATGTTTTTGTAGTTTGTAATTAATACAATAAAAGTTTAATGAATAAAACTACAAAATACTAATACATTTCTCAAGTGATTTTTTTAATATAATTTGGGCCGCCATTGAAGAAGGTGGAGTGATTTTTTTTATATAATTTGGACGAGGTAAAGATTTTTTTTTTTTTTTTACTAATATTCATTTCTTCAATCTCAGTATAACAAAGAATATAACAATATGCATTATGAGACTCAAGCAAACCATTACCAAACTTATCAACCAAAACATGCAATTCACTCTGCTTATTTCTCAAATCTACATAGCAAATGATGCCGCCATTGAAGAAGGTGAAGTGATTTTTAAAAAAAAATTTGGACGAGATTAAGAATTTTTTTTTTTTTTTTTACTAATATCCCTTGTTTCAATCTGAAGATAACAAAGAATACAACAATGTGCATTATGACACCCATCAAACCATTACCAAACTTACCAACCAAAACCTGCAATTCACTTTGCTTATTTCCCAAATCTACATAGCCAATGAACCATATTTATATATACCAAATGGGACCAGCTCCAAAAGGAGGCTTCTTGATTTTATTTTCTCTTTTACTTGATTTTTGCAACAACCACTCGGGGAATGGTGCTTCAGCAAAATGGGAACACTGGAGGTGTTAGGCATGCAGTTGTAGGGTTTTGCTTCTTGTGGCAGCATAGGGCTAGTGTGCATTGTGCACACATCTGGTGGCCATAATCTTGGACTTCAATTGTACATGCCTACTCAAAACATATGCAGCATAGCTCTGTATCGCTAGCCTGCAATGAAAGAGAACAAATCAATATCATCTTTTTCAAAAATCAACAAAATTTAAAATAAAAAATTCACAAAATTTGATAGTTTTGACCTCATTTCTTGATGTCCATCCCTCAACCATTCCACCTCTTTTTCTAAATTGGTTGTGGCATTATCAGATTTTGAATTTGTCATGTGTGCAATCACTGCTCTGATACCAAATTGTTTTAATTCATAAGTAAACAAGAAAATCAAGAATTGCAAGAAGAATCTCTATGTATTTCAGTAATCAAATGTTCAAAGAACAAGTCACCACTTTTCCCCAGTTCCATGATGAAGAACCTTACAATCCAATTCAAGAGAAAACCTGCCCCCTTAATTTGTTACATCTCTCCTTATATTCCCATTTCTCTGCATAACAGTATATAACCAATTCATAACTATATACAACTACTAACTAACTAATTCATAACTGGATACAACTACTAATTAACTAGTTACTCCAATCTAATTACTAATTTGCCTTGCGTAACTCTTCCTTCGTCAGTACACCTTCAGTTCTCCTTCAGCTGCCGTAACAAAGCATGTTTTTTTAACTATAACCAACATTTACTAAAACAAACAATTGAATTCATTTTATATTGAGAAACCAAATAAAAGGAAGGAAGAGTGAAAATTCAAAAGAAAAACTGGATTTCCAAGATAAAATTACGATTGCACTAAGGCTAGCTCTTGAAATCATGACCCAATCAAGCATAGAACTAGGGAACCAACAAGGACATCTCATATACCCAGCAAAAAAAAAATAGCTATATAGACTTGGAAAATCAACTCACATATTGTTTCACAATTTCTTCCATCATGAAGAAATTGGAACCAACCTATCATGCAACCAAATGAAGCATAGTACTTCAACCACACATTCACACATTAACACAAGACAAGTAGACTCACTGCCAACACAAATGGTGTTGAACAGATTTGTCAGGAGTGGTGAGTATACCACTCGCTGCTTCACATTTTTTAATCTATATTTCTACATTAGTATCCCATGCCTGCTTTTACTTTTATACCCTTAATCTGTTGTGTGTTTTATGTGTGCATATTATAATTTATAAGTTGCTAGTTTATAATTGTGAAGTGTTGGGATATATGTCCTATAATTTCATGTAATTTGTAAACATAATATTTTGTTTAAAATAAAAGATGTATTATTCATTTATCAATTATTTTGATTTAAATCGCATATTATAAATTATATAGTTTACCTTTTATTACTTATATGCCTTCAAGTTTAATGTATGAGTGTCATATACAAGATGATTTAAGTATGAAGTTAGTAATCTAAAATAGTTTATAGAAAACAAATAAAGCAGGTACTTTGTTTATGATTTATCTATAGTTGCGGTCCATTATATAAATGTATGATGTGTTGGTTTCTATTGATGTCCCAGGATCATTTTAAGCCACAAAATTGAATGAATACTATAAAGAAATGTGGCGGAAACACACTTACAATGATCGGTTTGGATGTGATGCTCAACAAAACTTTTTCCTCCAAGATGCTCCAAGATTCGGCCAAGGTTGTTTTGTTGATGAAGATGATGAAGCTCCAAGCTTTAAGGATTCCAAGCTCCAACATTCGGTTCCCTATCACCCTGTGTTGATCCTTTGATTGTGCTAGCAAAAGATGAAAGAAAAAATCCAAATTTTCCCTCCAATGGAGCTCACGGCTTCATCAAGAAATGGAGAGAGAGAGAGTTTTGTTTTCTATTCCTTTTTGGCTTCAAAAACCGTATGTGATGAATGAAAAACAATTACCAAATATTTGGTATTAACTTTCAAAAAGTCAACAAGCATTTTGGCTCCAATTTTGGCATTAAATGCCCACACCAACCTCCATCATAAATAGTGACAACATGTCACTCACAAAAAGTGACTTTGACATCTATCACAAATAAATGACAAGTGATGTGACTCGCAATGTGACTTGTGGGCCCCACTCGAATTCAAAATGCGAGTGGGCCCGCAAACACTTCCGGGCTCGGTTTCGCTAATTCCGAATTAACGAACTTCCGTCGCGACGTAATTAAATAATTATGCCTAGCGAAATTACTATTCACGTCGCTAACGAATTAATTCTAAATTAACTCGTTTGCCCGAATTAAAATCTAATTTTAATTCCGCGTCGAAATCCAATTTCGTTTAATATATCGAATATATTATTTTGTCGATTAATTCCAAATTAATCTTTCTCTCTCTTCAAATAGTACTTTATCCAAGCTAAAGTGTCTCCGCGATTAATCCTAGATTAATTAAGTTCGGATCATACGTCATCGGTGAATCTTCGGGAAGCGACCCAAGAGATCCATGGATATGTTGGCAGCAAATACGGTCGTCGGACTATCCGAACACGTACGTACCTTGTACTACGTTTTTACCGATTTACGAGACAAGGTTGGCTTCTAGCAAAGCGCCATGCCTACCCAATTCTCCAGAAATATTCTTACTGGAATATACGATGTATATCAGGCATAGTATATCGTAGTATTGTGTATTGCGATCCAGTATCGGATGTCACGTGCAAGGCCTGGGGCTGGAATAGTGTCTGCCCGGTACGAAGCACATATCGGATATCAAGCAACTAGTCTCTTTGAATCGGATAATCATGACCTTATCATATTATCCCGATGGTTGCAACACAATAGAGAACAAGTTCTGAATCCCTGCGTGATCATCATCTCTATATGTCTGAAGTGATACTTCCGTCTTGACATCACATCCAATACACTACGATTCTCAATAAACCCAGAAGAGGCGTACACAGAACCTGTTAAAGCCGTGGACGACCAAAACCAAAGTTTACCGATTGTCGCAAGTACTAGCGATGCAAGTCTCAGGTTAAGACCAAATACACCTACCCTGAAACGGACTCCCATAGACACATATACACACTACCAATGGGATTCCGCGGGGTCTACAACCTCCTATCGCACTTGCATAAATATCTAATACTTAAATATATGAGAACTATGCAGTTATGCCCTCACAACGCGCATAAGTGCAATACTAGTCTATTTCGCATTATCGATGTCCAATCTCGATAATACTACGACTAGGGATATTTAATGATTAAACCTTTATGGATTGATACTGTCTCATATCATCTCAATCCGGAATTAATCATAAGGACTTTTACCATTTATATATCAAAGTAAATAGAATACAAAACGGTAAAAGGCAATTTCATTACAACATAGTTAATTTTGTACAAAAACACAATGTATTTTACAAACAGTGACGCTATGGGTCATAACTGTCCAACATGATGAGATCGCTCATGCTGTGACATGAGAATTGAGACACCTTATATGAAGTGATCATATAGGACTTGATCTAGATAAAAATAAATTTCTTATAATATCTGTTAAATAAAGAAATTCATTTCGATTTATTAGATGATCATATATGGATTGATCTTAATCATGAGTGTAGTACGAACTCCTGCATGACATGTTATGTCCTTTGATTTACAAAGATGAGGTTGGTGTAGAAATCCTGACCAATAGCTACGTACTTTGGGGATATGGTTTTGTGTGTAGCTGTGGATAGGGGTGGCAAAACGAATCAACGAATCGAATTTGTATCGAATCTTAAACGAATCGAATCAAAATGTGTTGGATTCGTATTCGATCCGTTTATTAAACGAATCCTAATATCAAGATTCGTATTCTATTCGTTTATTAAATGAATCAAATATGAATATTCGTTTAGTCATGATATTATTCAATAACATAATTTACCATAATTTATTTACATTAATTTTTCATATATATATATATATATACATATGAAATATATTTACTAAAAATACCTCACCAAATATCGACAAGATTATTTTTCTATGGTAATTAGCTATAATTTCTCGAATCTTAATTGAAAAATAACAATAACTAGTAAAAGAAAATATTAAAATAAATCATAAACAAATAAATGAATCAATGAGCTTAAATTCATATTCAATTCGTTTAATAAACGAATCGAATCGAATTGACTCATTTATTAAATGAATCCATTTTTCCAAAACCGTATTCACTTTAAAGCGAATCGAATCGAACGAATAAACGAATCCTAACCCAAATTACCACCCCTAGCTGTGGACATTTTACATAGATATGAAGTTCACTCATTCTTGCGAGAAGTTGAGGAGCATCTTCCTTAAGGGTTGATTCGGTACTTGAACGATTAGAGTGCTCAAGTCTTTCTATTACGAATAGAAAGATTAATATTCATAATAATTATGAATGAATCATTCATTAGAGAATCAATGATACTTAAGGTAAAAATAATTAGAGGGGTATAAAAGATATTTTGACCCAACTCTAATTATGAGATACTCGTGAATGGTTAATCCGTATGTAATAGCTATATAGAGAGTGCAATTTTAGATTTTTTGTGGAATAACCTAAAGTTAATAATTTAGAATATTTAATTAATATTGCATGATTATTAGAGCTCAGAACTATATGTCCATTTGGTCATCGTGCTAGCTCAATATGCTATAGCATATTTAATATAATCGGACAGTCTAATTATTAACTCACATGTATTGATATTATTAAAATGATTAATAATATATGTCACACTTGAAACTTTATGTTAATTTTTAATATAATTTTTTTCCATAATAAATGATTATGAGAAAATCATTTATTATTTATTAAAATTTTATTATTATTTTATAATTTAATATTATCTTGAAAATGAATAATGTTAAAATTTGATTTCAAATCTCTTCATTTACAAAATTGGAAGTTACATTATTCATAATAGTAACTTTTAAATCTCTTAATGAAGACATTTAACAAAATTATTATTATTTTTTTATTGTAAATGGCCATTATGGCCGAATCTTACTAGGCATGGGAGGAGTTTTCTTTTGTATTTTAATTACAAACAAAACCCTAGGTATAAAAAGGAAAATGCTTTTTCTTTCTACCATAATCATAGCTTCCTAACCCTAGCCACCTTTGTTATTGGTTTTCTTTCAAGAGTTGAAAGAAAAATAAAAAGGAACAAATAGAAGAAATTAGGGGTGTGCATCAGTCGGTTCGGTCGGTTAATCCTCAATTTTTTAACCGAACCGAAATTATTTGGTTAAGTAAATATTTAACCGATTTAACCATATGATGGCACATAACCATTAACCAACTTAACCATTATTTTTCGATCGGTTTTGGTTAATTCGGTTATTAACCAGTACAGAATCTCCACAAATAACAATCCACATTTACACATTAATTTAAATTTAAATTCATAAAAAAGACAAACATATATGTGTTTTACGACAGAAGATAAATTTAAATTCACCAAAAAACAGTCTACAACTACAATCAGTAGAGGCAAAAAGTAAAAATTTTAATTTCATTTTAATTAAAAATATATATAAAGTCAAATTATAGTTTGTAATCGGTTAATTGGTCGGTTCGGTTATACAAATCTCATAACCTTAACCGAACCGAAAACCCGAAAAAATTAAAAATCTTAACCGAAAAATCGATTTAATCACAATAACTGAACCATTATTAAATAAATGGTCGGAATGGTTCGATTAATCGGTTAAAACCGATTAATACACACTCCTAAAAGAAATTTAATATGTAATCATTTGAATATATAAAGTGTTTATGGATTTATTTTGTGAGTGAAACCCATTTTTCTGTTATTGGTTGCGAGCAATAGCACAGAAGACCCTTTGGAACATGACGTAAAATCCTCTTCATCCATTTCTTACACCACTCGGCAGCCTCCATTTTCACCATCAGTTTGAGGCTTGCTTTGTTATGGTTTATTGCAGTTATTTTGTGGACATTAGGGGATGCATTTAAGGTGTTTTTGGATGCATTTAGTTGAAAAATTGGACATAAACTTATGCCCATATTGACGCAAAACAGAGGCAGTTTTGTGTGTGTTGTGCGCGTGTTCGGTGTTCAAAACAATCCAGATTTTTGCTACTGGATTAGCTGCTATTCTGGGCTGTTAAAATCATCAAAAATTGAAGCAAAACGAGGCAAATAGAGCTGGGAAGAAACTATTGGAGTTGGAGTGCCAATCCGAATAATGTATTATATATTTTATTATTTATTAATAAAATAATTACATTTTCATTTCATACCTTATTAATAGTATTGTCATTATGCATATTAGATTGATGTATAAATATGTTAAAAATGATATCGACCTTAGAATAGTCTTGTAGTAATACTGGACATCAGGTGGTCCGACATTGGGATAATATTACTATTATAAACTATTTTTAAAGTAAATATTCATAGTCGTTGGTTTTGGAATATGGTCGAATTCCTATAACCTAGAAGACTAGCACATGTCATATATTGGAATTACAGTTCCAAAGGTTTAACCCGATGTACCATGAGCTTTGGAAGCTCGTGTAGACATGTGGGTATTGGTGGGACTGAATACTGAATGACTCACAGGTGATTCCTAATAGTTGGAAGTACACACCACTGTCAATAGGAATCTCATCGTGTCAAGTAGCATGTGTAATCCTTTGACTATAGGATAACATTGATTTTGTGTGAGATCATCCACACTTTGATGCCATGTATGTCAGAAACCTTTCATGGTCTGACCTCTAGATGTTCGTTGGGTGTGGACCGATGCACTCGTTAATCAAGTAGGAATCAAGATAGGATCCATCGACATGTATATATACCATAAGGGCTTTAGGTATCCTTGTAAGTAAGTCACGATTCTTAAAACTTTGGCCAAAGTCGATCACCTAAGGTAGATCGCATATATCAGAAATGGTTTCTGATTAATTATAAAAAATCGTGGACATGTCGACATAAGATGTGCGCCTCAGAAACTTGACGGTGTATTCTATGTTTTCTAAGCACAACTCGGATAGCCTACGACAGAGGGATTGATAAACATATGTGATGACCACGACTTGTATAGTTCAGAAAGATCGTTCGTATTCTTCGCGAATTCGGAGGTGGCCGAATTGCGTACATATTAGCTAGACTTATATGACGAACGTGTCTGAACTTAGAGAGTCCCAATATGAAGTGTACTATTTGAGCACTTGGGTAGCCGATTAATTTTGATAAAAGATAATATTCGATATTATAATTATCAACTAAGATAATCAAGTGTTATTGGATAACATTGATTATTTACTTTGACCTAATTGGATTAACTGGATTAATTCAATAATTACACAATGGCTTAATTGTAAATTCATAAATATCTCTACCATTTGAGGATATTTTGGTAATTCCAAGTATGTAATTATAGGTGTTTTTGGCTTGATTTAATTGGATTAAATCAAAGTGAAAGACATATAACTAATCCATTAATTAAGTTTTATCTTGATTTAATTGGATTAAATCAAAGTGGTAGACAAAAGTGATTAGTCAAACCTAATTATACATATTTAGACAAATTAAATTAAACCCACATAAAATTTGATTAGAACTTTTATTAATTAAAAATTGTCTAAGTTTTGCTATAAATAGCAAGCTTGAGCAAGGTTTTAATAAAGCTTGTGAAAGCTAAATACAAATAATTCTTGGAGAAATTAGCCTAAGTCAGAGAAGTGTTTTGAGAAGCTTTGGAAGTTCTCTACAATATTTCATTTAGGAGAAATCAAGATTGGATCTTGGAGTGAAACTTGCTAGCATTGGAATCAAGATTGGATAATGGAATCAAACTTGCAAACCTTAGAAGTTCTCCAACCATTTCAATAAAAGAGAATGAGACTGGATCTTTATATCAAGCTTACTAGATAATGTTTGATCTTTTCCTAAGCTATGTTCTTCATTAGTGAGTTTTCATTAGAGAGACATATAGTGATGAATTATGTATTGGATGCACGATTACATAGCTTAAAGTTGAAATAAGGCTAATGAATTGTGTTAGGATGCTTTGGAAGTATAAACACAATATGGTTGTAATTAGATCAAATATGTTCATGTTGGACATAGAACAATTAATAAGAGTTTGGAACTCTAGATTAAAGTTTAGAGCCATGGCTACCATACTTGACCACCTTTAGGTGAACTAGAATTATTCATGAGAAATTGGTTTGTGTTTTGATTCAAACAAACACATATATGTATTTAGAATACATGTATGTTAGTTGTATAACATGTGTTGTGGTTGGTTTTGATGTTAAAATTAGTTTTAAGGTGTATTGAAATGATATGAAAAAATTAGAAGTGTTTAGGATTGATTTTAAGGTTGAAATTGCTCACCGCCCAGTGGAGCGTCCCGCCACTGATCTTCCAATGTCGCGACACTAAGCATCAGACTCTCACCCTTGCACGTCGTGACTCCTGGATGTTGAGCTCTCACACATTACTCTCGTATATTTAGGCGTCGTGACTCCCAATCTTCCACATCATGACACCGAGAGTTGATGAATACTAAAACTTCATTTTCTCTGTTTCGGGGTTTCCGGACTCTGATTTGGTCCTCGTATTTTCCTACGGACTCATATCAGAATGTAATTTTCATTAAAATATTTTAAAATACAACTATCCCTGATATCCTTGGGTTAGACCCACTTCCGTTGTGCGAGATACAGATTCGACCCTAGTGGTTTGACAACCGCCCCAACAAAATCGACAATAAGGAGGGAAGCATAAAATTTTTTTAAGGTCGATCCCGGCACCTAAGACGCTTATGCCGCGCGAGAAATTGGTTCCTACATGTTTTTTTTTACCAAAAGCAATAAAGTGGTATTTTTCTAATATATCACGAGAATGTAACAAAACTAGTGGTAGTACTAGTGGAGTCAATTTAGATGATCTTCCTGGAGATCCAGGACTTCGAAAACATATTCTATCTTATCGACCAAATGATATAGATGGTGTTAATATAAAATATTTGTTAAAAGGGCCTTATCAACCTAGACACAATGAGTTTCCATGGACCATATTCGAAAGTTCAAAAAAATGATTTATTCAAGCATGGTTTAATGATTATTTCGAGTGGTTGGAGTATAGCATATCTAAAGATATTGCATATCGTTTATGTTGTTATCTCTTCAAACAAGATTTGGAAGGTCAATCTGGTGGTGATTCATTTGTTGGAGAATGTTTCAAAAACTATAAGAAAAAAGAAAGAATTTTTATTCATGTAGGAGGTCGTACTAATTCTCATAATGTAGCTGTTGATAAATGTTATGCCTTGATGAATGAAATTCAACACATTCGAATTGTAATCAACAGACATTTCGATCAAGTTCGTGATTATTTACAACTAATCAAAAACCATTTCTGATATATGCGATCCACCATAGGTGATCGGCTTTGCCGCCAAAGTCTTAAGAATTGTGACTTACTCACATGGATACCTAAACCCCTTATGGTACACATACGGGCCGACAGATCCTATCTTGATACGTACTTGATTAATGAGTGCATCGGTCCACACCAATGAAAATCTAGAGACCAGACCATGAAAGATTTCTGACATACATGGCATATAAGTGTGGAGGATCTCACACAAAATCAATGTTATCCTATAGTCAAAGGATCACATAACTCGAGGAGATTCTTATTGACGGTGGTGTGTACTTCCAACTATTAGAACATTCAGAATTTGCTCCAACGAATACCCACACGTCTATACGAGCTTCCAAAGCTCATGGTACACCGGGTTAAACCATTGGAACTTCAATTACAATATACAACATGTGCTAGTCTTTTAGGTTATAGGAATTCGACAGTATTCCAAAACCAACGACTAAGAATATTTATTTTAAGAATAGTTTATAATAGTAATATTATCTCAATGTCGGACCACCCAGTGTCCAATATTACTACATGACTATTCTAAGGTCGATGTCATTCTCAGCATATTTATATTTATATATATTAATCTATTATGCATAATGACATTACCATCAGTAAAGGTTGAAATGAAAATATAGTTATTTTATTAATAAATAATAAAATATAATGTACAATATATTATTCGGATTGGCGCTCCAAGCACCAACTCCAACAAACTCTCACTTGCTTGGTGCTAATCCGGATAGTACCGTAGTCCCATCACCTCTACATGTTTATCAAATAACTTAGAAGATAAGGTCTTAGTAAGCGGGTCTGCTATGTTGTCTATTCCTTGAACCATCAAGACCACTATGTCCTTTTGTTCAATAATCTCTCTAATCAAGCGATATTTACTTTCCACGTGTTTAGACTTGGAATACGCCATCGGCTCCTTAGCCCGCGCAATGGCTCCATTATTATCACAGTACAATGAGATTGAATCCACAATACTAGGC
>SKCR01023618.1:0-91194 GCA_019454045.1 Zanthoxylum bungeanum
TATAACTAGTAAGTCATCAATTCACCTGCGTGGCCACATTATATGAATATATATTTTTTTTAATGATAAATCAAAACATCAATTATTGAAATCGTTTATTAATTTACAGTGTGAATTAGATAGGAACAACTCGTAGGTAGGTGGAATGATGTTGAAATATCATTGTTTATTAATAAGAACTTCTTAAGAGGTTTGTTTACAATTTAAAATGAACACTGGTGTCGAAATAATATTATATATATTTTTTAAAAGTTTAAATAATGCAACCGACAATTAAAGAAATTTATTTATTTATGTGAGTGGGTAAAATTCATTATATCAACTCAAGTTCTTTCATCAAGTAAATTTGTTAGCACCCACATATGATATCAATTACTAGGAGTGAATAAATGGCATGTCAAATCGAGTTGGTCAAAGTAAAAATTAAATCTGAACTTGAAAATAAAAAATGATACATGGATTTGATCGGGTCGGATCTAAATTTAAAATTTAAAAACTCAATTTAAAAAAAATAAAAAAAATTAGGTCGTGTCGAGGCATGGAATTCTAATAATTTAATTATCTCTTATAATATATATATAGTCGGGTCGAGTCAGGTCAGGTCAGGTGAGATCAAACCTGATTTTTGAAAAATCCAAGACCTGATTTGTACCCATTGGATCAAGTTGAGAAAAAATCGAGTTAATGATTTTGATATCCTCAATATATGGACGGCAAAATCTGGACCCGGACACGGGAAAAATTATCTAGATCCGGATTCGGATATGGAATCCGTATAAAAATAAAAATTAAATTAAATTTATCAATTAACATCATGAAAAATCCTATATTATCATAAATGAAATTCACTAAAATAAAAAAAAAATTGAAATTCTTAAAATATTATTAAAATTAATCCAATTCATGTAAAAATTATCAATTAATTTCATAAAATAACTTAAATTATATTTATTTTTTATTTTTCTTTAAAATTAACCGGATCCGGGTATCCAGATCGGCAATTATGTGAACCCGGGTCCGAACGGGTCTTCAAAATCAAGACCCGAATCCATAAAAATATATTACGGACTCGAGTACTTCCGGACCCAGATCCGGACCGAATTCGGATAATTATGCCATCCTTACCTAAACATGAGCAAATCATATCGAGTCAGATTATCTAACTTGACCTGATTTTTTTAATGCCCATAGGTATCATATTTTATAAATTTGATTAATAGTTTTGTTTTCTTTCATTTTATTATTTTTGAAAATGTTTGTATTTTATGCTTTTTTATATAAACAATAAATTCAATCAATTGAAAAGTATTGATGGTGGTTTTTCACCTCGATGAAGTTCAAATATCGAGGAGGTGAAGAATTGGGTTTGTAATTGGCCAAAAGAGAATGATGAGGGTCTAAGGGCCTAGAGAGGCTAAAGTCAGATAGAGGACCCAACTCCACTATGCGGAGGAGTTCTCTCGATGGCAGAATCTGCTGATGATGAAGTAAGTAGGGACTCCGACCCGACCTGAAGAGGAAGTGTCAGTTTTGGCAGCATTTGATTGTTTGTGGAAGTCGACTCGATGTAGTTCATGCTTACCCACCCGACCTGGTTGAAGAAGTCAGAAAGTTTCATCAAACATCATTCTCTTCGGCATGCCGACCCAAGGAACGAAGCTGAGACCACATGAATGTTATTCTTGAGGTCATAAGAAGTATGTCCTACTCGGAAGTTTGAGCTTTTAGAAGGCTAATGTGACAGGAGAAAGTCAACGGATCTCATTGGGAAGAAACTCTACCAGTTAGAACAGTACCATAGTAGTTGAACCACAGATTGTCACGTCAATAAAGTGTGCAACAGTGGCTAAAAGATTGAAGTGATGGATTTCGATGACAGAGGGTTATTAAGTCAGGTGTCAGAACGACTGTTCGTTGAGTGGTAAGGAAAAAGAGCATGGGACAATGAGGGTCTGACGGTGACGGTTGATGTCATGGGTTGGTGGAATAATGAATTTGGAAGCCTATATAAAGGGGTTGAAGCCACAGATTCAAGGGTTATCATTTTTCGTGTCTCACTACTTGTAATAGAGGTAAGAACTTTTGAGTTAGAGAGAGAGAAAAAGTCGATCAGTTCCTGATCACTTGAGAGATTTATACCAGACTTGTCACAAGACCCAAGGTGTTTAATTTTCAATCTTGTTTTACTTCCCCACTTGTAGCCCAGGTCGGTCTTGACCCCGAACAAGTAATAAAATTCCTCTATTTTTTACCCATATAGACGTAGGTTGGAGCCACTCTCTGCTGAATCACATAAATCTCTATCTGATTTCCTCCTCTGCTTGCCAAGATTATTTTCGGTTCCCTACTAACCAAATAAATTAACAACTTGAGGAAGGTTTGTTCAGGGGATCGATTTCCCAAATTTCCATTGGAACGAAAAACAGTCGTCAACAGTTGGCGCCGTCTATGGGGAATAGTATAAATAATAGCAAACACACTAAGACGATGGCAGAAGACAAAAACCACAGATCTTTGGAGTTTTCACTGGTGGAGTGGATAGAAAAATGGAAGAAAACCTGCGATTAGAAATGGAGAATGCATGAATGAAAGATAGGTGACACAAGCTTTTATGAAAACCATGATGGAGAAGATCGAGAAGTTATGGAAGAAACATGAGAACAAGTGTAAACAAGCCCCAATATGAGCGAAGAAATTGCTAGTGGAAATATGATAGCCGATGTTGAAGGGGATCAAGAAATTTAGAAGTGCTCATAAAGTATGGCCAGTGATTGTGGCTAGTATTTGGAAGAAGATGATAGACAAACCTCAGAATCGTACAATAACAACCTGTGTTTTGGGGAAAGTGAATTAGATCAATATCCGAAAACGGAGGCGTAAAACTGCTAGGAGTAGGAGATACCATACTCGGAGAAGTGAGTAATGAATCTCTCGGTCGAGGGCAGGAGAACACTGAAAGTCAAATGAAAGACTGTTTCGGAAGAAGATGAAGAAATTGGAGGAGAGCACGTGGGTAAGTGCTTGGGGTTATCAGGATATGGAGGCAACGTCCCCTTTCACCAAAATTTTTTGGGGATGGAGTTCCAAGGAGATTCACCATGCTCACGATGGACATCTACAAGGGTAACACATACCCTAAATCCCTTGTTGAAAGATTTATTTTGCTCATGGAAATCTAAGACATGGTCGGAAAGGCAGTCTACAAGGTATTCCTACTAACCTTGGGGAGTCGGCTAGTTTATGGTTCAGAAATCTGACTCTAGAGAGCAATGATAATTTTTTGCAGATAAGGAAGTCCTTTCGTGCGCCACTTTGAGGGAGCATGCTCACCAATGAAGATAGTCAGATTGCTACGGATGATGAAGCAGCGTGATGATGAGCCGCTGAAGAGTGTCATCGATAGATACAACATCTTAGTATTAGAGGTCGGGGTATACGATTCCCCAGAGACGTTAAAGAGCTTTAAATGAGCTTTAATGGTTGGGAGATTGGTCCCACCTAATGATCCAGGAGATACCTGATTATGCCACGGCTCTGGAGCAGGCAAGGAAGTTTGTGTTATTGGAAGAAGAATAGAAGATAGCCCGATGGGTAGTTGCTCGGGTGAAGAATGAGCCAAAATGAGTAAATCAACGAGACATTGGTAATGGTCAGAGATGACCAGGCTTGAGGTAGAGGAAGTTTAGGCCAATAACTCAGGATAACTCAGTACCCGAGAGGAGGCCCTCGATCAAGGTCGCCATGTTATTGGGGGTATGGCCTACACTGCCTTCAATAGGCCATTGGCAAAAATAGCTCAGGAGATACAAGATAAGGGCCTACTGATAGAGCCCGACCCCAGAAAGTTCCCAATGGAGAGAAAAGGTAATCAGGCATATTGTGCACATCACAATGTAAGAGGATATGCCACTAAGAGATGTAAGGACATGCAGAAGTAGGTTGAAGACCTGGTGAGGAATAGCTACCTCAAGGAGTGCATTGATCATGAAGCCATTAAAATCAGGCAGCGAAGGGAACAGAGGCCTATGTTCACAATAGCCAGGGGAAGGACGTTAGCTGTAGATTCAAACCGTGCAAGAAAGAATTACTGCTGAATCAATAGCCCTGAGGTAATGACTACGGAGAGAGTCCCGATGATTTAGAAAACGAGGTAGGTGCCAATAATGTTTACTGAGGAAGATGCTTAAGGAATGAGCAACCCTCATAATGATGCGCTAAAAATCAATGCCAATATCAGTGGTTCAGAGGTGGATAGGATATTAGTGGGCCTCCGGAGTGTAGTGGACATCATATCAGGGAGGCCCTAAACAGTTTGGGCATGGAGTTCACTACTTTAATTCAAGATGCAACCATGTTATATTGGTTTAGAGGCACAATATTTGTTTAAGAGGGACTGGTACAACTAACAATGACCATTGGAATAGCCCCCATACCCAGATCATTATGATGAATTTCATTATTGTGGATTGTTTGAGCAGGTACCAAGTGATTTTGGGAAGGTCCTTCATGATGAAATCGAGGGCAGCTATATCGAGCCAATACTTGAAGTTGAAGTTCATGAACAAAGAGGGAGTCGGGGTAGTATGTGGGAGGCAGAAGGTTGCTAGGATTTGTTTTACAGCTGTATCAAAAGAAACCATATGTATTGAAGATTTTTTAGGGTAGAAGAGGAAAGAAATGGAAGAGGGCACGGTGGAGGTAGAGTCGGCTGATCCCCGACCCGAGGACTCCCCTCAGTGTGGAGAAAAAAAGATGAGCTGGAGCTAGTAGAGATTTTTTGCTCATGGAAGACAGTCAAGGACGGGGTCGGGTTGGAACCTAGTCTGAAGAAGAAGTTGGTGGACTTCTTGAAGGAATATGTAGGCGTTTTCGCATGGGGTCACGAGGATATGCCTGTAATAGATCCTTGGGTCATCAGTCACCATTTGGAGATAGATCAGGCTCATAAGCCTGTGAAGTAAAAGAGGAGGACCTTCAACTAGGATCGGTATACAGTGATTCACACAGAGGTGGATAAGTTGATGAAGGTCGGGTTTATCAGATAGGTCAAGTACCCAAAGTGGGTATCAAATATTGTCTTGGTGAAGAAGGCCTATGGGAAGTGGAGGATGTGTGTGGATTTATCCGACTTAAATAAGGCCCGCCCAAAGGATAGTTTCCCTCTCCCAAATGTGGACTAGCTGGTTGATTCGACTGCTTGCCATAGGATGCTGAGTTTTATGGACGGCTTCTCGGATATAACCATATCAAAATTCATCATGATGATGAAGAGAAGACGGCCTTCGTTACATATCAAAGGCTATATTGTTATAAGAAGATACATTTCGAATTGAAAAACTTGGGGGCAACGTATCAGAGGTTAGTGAATCGGGTTTCAAGCCCCTCATCGGGAAGATAATTCAAGTCTATTTCGACGACATGATAACAATGGTTGTAATACCTGAGGACTATCTGAGGGACCTCATAAAAACTTTCGAACTCTTGAGAAAGTATAAGATGGGGCTGAACCCGGACAAGTATGCCTTTGGGGTATCTTCAGGAAAGTTTTTGGGGTCCATGGTCAGTGCGAGAGGCATTGAGGGCAACCCATAAAAGTTCAGGACAATGCTGGATCTAAAATCCCCAATGATGGTGAAAGAGGTGCAGAGCTTGATCGGTCGGGTAGTAGTGCTCAACCGATTTATCTCAAAGGCCACTGATAAATGTCATATCTTTTTCCAACTGATTAAGAAGGCAAGAAATGAAGTCGAGTGGAAGAGTAAGTGTGAGGATGCATTCCAACAGCTCAAATGATACCTGACCCAACCCCCACTTATGACTAAGCCAATTCCATGTGAGATGTTATTTCTGTATTTAACTGTTTCAGAATATGCTATAAGTTCAGTGCTAGTATAAGAAATAAACAAAATTCAGAGGCTGGTGTATTACTCTAACAAGGCCTTATTAGATGTTGAGACCCGATACCCGGTCCATGAGCTGATGGCCATATCCTTAATTACTGCGGTAAGGAAGTTGCATCTATACTTCCAACCTCACCCCATCGGAGTATATACCGACCACCCACTTAAACAATATTACATGTACCGGAGACCTCAGGTTGTCTTATAAAATGGGCGGTAAAATATAGTGAGTATGATATATCCTACTTACCTCGAGTGTCAATCAAGGAACAAGCTTTGGCTGACTTTGTAGCAGAATTTACTGAGCACCAAGTCATGGTAATCAAGAGAGAGAAGTGGAAACTACTTGTTGATGGGTCGGTTAGCTCGCAAGGGTGCAAGACTGTTATCATTCTCAGAAATGAAGAATGAGAGGAGCTGCCTTACGCACTAAGAGCTACAGTACGCACTAAGGTTTGCGTTTGAGGCAACCAATAATGTGGTTGAGTATGAAGCGATCCTGGCCAGGCTGAGGCTTTATAAGGCGATCGAGGTAATAGATCTAACAGTGAAGATTGACTCTCATATGTCCGTTTAACAGTTGAATAATGGGTTCCAGGCAAGGGAACCCAATATGATAGGTTACCTCATGGAGGTTAAAAAATTGGTCAAAGAAATATGGAATGTGACCTTTAATGAGGTCGGTCGAGAGAATAATCAACAGGCAGATTCATTGGTTCGGTCGTCCATCAAGATGAAGATTCCTCGGATTATCCCATTGGAGATCCTATAGCCAAAAAGCGTAGGAGAATCGAATATGATAGAGGTAGAGTATCAAGATAAACCTGTAAGGGTTTTAGGGGCAGAATCCGGTAACGCAGCGGAAGAGGTGGAAAATCGTATTTTCCAATTTCAAAACTTTTTCTCGGATTAATTAAATAAACATATTTATTTAATATTCCAATAATCAAATTATGAAATAAAATTCAATAAATCATATTTAAGTGAATTTACCGAATTGCCCTTACACTTGGTATTTTGTCCTTTTAGTCCGAAATTGATCTAATAATTTTGAATGATTCTAAATCATTTCTAAGATGAACTTAGCATGTTCAAAACATCAAAACACCAAAATCACCAAAAATCCCAAATTTCTAATCCTTGGCCGAATGCACCACATTGGTGCCAAAGTGTGCACTTTGTCATTTCATGCATCAAAACACATCAAGATGTAATCCAATGAACATGAAACTTTATATGAATCATATACACATCCAAATGCACAACATATATGAAAATCCCCAAATTTGGAATTGTTCATGAACCCTAATTTTTCAATTTCTTCAAATTGGACAAATTAGACCAAATTGGTTAAATCAATTACTTTAATCATGTTTCTTCCATCCAATCAAAGTCTCAACACAATGAAACAACTCAAGATCAAATCTAGGTCATCTAAGAGTAGGTCAACAACTCTAGATTAGCAACAAGGTTTCCAAAACCACAAAAGAACACTTATTACTACAATAGCCATAAGCTTCCTTCATCATACATGCTCTACACTTTCTTCAAAACTTCCATCATCAAAAACACAAAGAATAAAGAAATAAATAACCTAAGAACATCATATGTTAAAGCCTAGATCCTAAGGAACATTTTCCTTTCTAATAGTAAGTTGAAGAAACTTACTAAAATCCAAGCTTTCTTTGATTTCTTCTTTCTTTCTCACAAGCTTCCTTTGTTTCCATTAATGGAGTTTTCTTTTAAAGTGTATTAGGTTTTTTGAATGAAATGAAATGAAAAACATATATACTTAGACAACATTTGCCTTGGCCGAAATTACCTAGCCAAATACAAGTTTTTGCAATTTCAATTTCATTTCACTTTACATTTGGCCAACTTGCATAAATATCCAAAAACAACTTTAAAGATATTTAATTAAGTCAAAAAATGCAACTAAGAAAAATATATCTCTTATATATTAAAGTGTCATGGCCGAAATTGATAGAAAATAAAGGAAAAAGATATTTTATTTTTCAAACAATTTTGAACAAATATCTTAAGAAGTCAAAATCAATTTGACAACATTTTCCTTTAATGTATAAGTCAACAATTGCAACTTATAATCATTTCCTAACTTCATCATTTGGTGATATATTTATATTTTAATTATATTAATCATTTAACAATTAAATAATTAAATAATTAATTAAATACAAATATATCAAATATATGTATTATATTTACTTTAAATATCTCAAATACATATATTAATGATATATGTCAAATACCTTTATTTGACTATTTATTAATGTGTATTTAATAATATCATATATTAAATACAAATACACATTAATTAGGAAATGACGGTTCAGCCCGTTCGCATGTATTTTTCGTTTAACGATTAAACGATTTATAAATAATCATCATTATTCATAAATGTTGCTCTAGTGCTCTACGAGTATGTTTCATTATTGAGACTCTCTAGATTCAGGTATATCCGTCACGAAATCCAATTTCATGTCCATAATCTATCCACCCGTAGATTATGACGATCACGGATAAACTAGCTGAATCATACAGGTCGAGGTCATTGCATACGTATAATCCCTCCGTCACAGGTATCCAGATAATCCCAGAGATATAGATGTAAACGTCAAATCTCTATAGGTATTATCTCGTCGACGTATCTATTAGCAATCTCTAAATAACACTCGGAACTTACTTCCGAAGTATACTGTGGCCACAGATTTAACAGACTGCTAATTATATATGGACTACCTATGCTCTGTACACAAAACTGACGGATCATATCTTGACACACACAGGATATCCTGAGGATCGATCCACACCCAACGAACAGGCGGAGGTCTGATCTAAATAGATCGGTGACGTGACTGCCATCTAAGTGTGGAGGATGTCTCATACATCCACAGTGGTGTCTCAAGTCGAAGAACCACTATGCTACTCAACCCGAGAAGATTCTTATTGACGTTGGTGTACCATCCATTAAGAATCTTCGGTGAGCCGTTCAGTGTTTATCCACTATAAACACCTACACGTCTATACGAGTCTCCATAGACTCATGGTTCATTGGGATAAACCATCGGACCAAATCTCGATATACGACATGTACTGGTCTCAACGGATTTGACTAACCGACCCGTGTTAGCAAATCTTGACCAGGAACTATGTTTGATAATATTCATATAGCAGTGACACTTCCCAATGTCAATTACAAACTAACTTTGTAACTGTGTACTGCATTATATATTATCGGGCCTTTGTCTAATATATACATATCACTAAACCACATTTAGTTTCAATCTAATCGTAATCAGATCGAATACGTATATAAGAACAAGAGGTGCAACCATAAATAAGTAATATTATGGAATAAGGGGATGTTCGTATTCATGAATCAGACATAAATACGGTCCGGATTGGCGCTCTGAGCACCAACCCCAATAGATCTGGTGGTCCAATGACAATCATTGGTTAAATGAGATCTTAATCACTTTCCTGAATACAATATTCATTAAATGGATAAGGATGTGTGGTGTGATCTAGTATCAAATCATCATTTACCATACAGAATAAGCATCCAATACTTAAGCGATTAAATTCATAAAGCACCGTTCTAAATTATTTACTTTACCGAATAATTTTTCTTAATGTTTATCTCTACGTCAATGACACTACTAGTTATTATAAAATATGTAACAATTGTTTATAAAGAACAAGTGACTATCCAATAGTCGCAAGTTCCGATATCAAATATCAAAACAATCGTAAACAATATTTCAAATAACTAGACGGGAGATCTGGTATCCAATACCTATAGTTGTAGTATTGTGAAAATCGATATTTTCTATACACAAATATACGCATCTCCTTTCTTTAGCTTTACTATTTGCATTCAACTATTCACAACAATTGTAAATAACTGATTAGCAAATTGTGTCAGACACATTACCTCTAAAGGTAATTAAAGCTTAGAAACGTCATTACTAGATAAACAAATACCTAATAGGGCTTTCTAAATGCCAGTCAAGAATCTGGAGACATGAACTAATTCAAGTCAATTCTTACTGCATAAGAAACTATTGTCTCTAAAGTATTATATCCTAAAGGGGATATCTATCTAGATTATCTATCATGACTTAGAAACTAAGTCATTAACCATCTTGATTTTTCAAGAAAATTGGAACAACAGTTCCCGATGGTTTAGACCAATCTAATAATATCCTAGTCTATTAGTATCTAGAACCTATTCTAGAATAACTGCAACCAAGAGTCTAGTCAGATAACATATCAAAATATGTGTGCAGTAAATAAAAGTTTAATTCTATCTACTATAGAATAAGGAAACAAACAAGCGGCAATTTCCATAATAACATACACTGCCTAAGTTATGGAATATTTTAAACTTAGCAGTGCCTCCCATTATTTTACGTAATACCGTAATCCCCAACGAAAAACGAGAATTCAATAATTAAATCGAATTCCATAATGGGAAGAGGACCCTATGAATATATTTCGACTCACAGCAGAGGCACGGTCTCGCCTACGTATATTCACAGGTAGACAACTAATTGTCAATCACTCACTAGTGACTCCGAGGTTCCGGTCCTGGTCGTTTCTCGTTGTCGCTGCGAAGGCAGGCCCACAAGGAGACGTACCAAGGTTAAACTTGTCAAAGATAAACTCATGTTACTTGCGTAACCCTGACAGCTAGGGCACGTTCAGGATCCGTTTTCGCTTGAATTTATCTAGTATCTAATATACATTCGGCATAAATAAATTTCTATCAGCTACATCCTCACAGCAGAGGCACGGTCTCGGATGTAGTCAACGAAAAGATATTTATAAACCGTATTGACAAGACGGACCAAGAAACAAGTATTCCAAATACTAGTTACTTTAAAACCTTATTAAGCGGGGATATTCCATTAAGTGTCATACACCCTAAATCTAATCAAATTAGATTATAACATGCATGTATAAAGTTAAGAAAACATGATTAAACATTGAATAAAACAAGCTAATCATTTTATGGAGGCCTAGAATCAGACTCGCTCTAATACCATTTTGTAAGGGTTTTAGGGGCAGAATCCGGTAACGCAGCGGAAGCGGTGGAAAATCGTATTTTCCAATTTCAAAACTTTTTCTCGGATTAATTAAATAAACATATTTATTTAATATTCCAATAATCAAATTATGAAATAAAATTCAATAAATCATATTTAAGTGAATTTACCGAATTGCCCTTACACTTGGTATTTTGTCCATTTTAGTCCGAAATTGATCTAATAAATTTTGAATGATTCTAAATCATTTCTAAGATGAACTTAGCATGTTCAAAACACCAAAAGCACCAAAAATCCCAAATTTCTAATCCTGAACCTTTTCTCAGATTCTGATTTGTGGACCCGGCACACGTTAGCACTGTTCGGCGCATGTTAGGCGTCGCGACGCTGAATGTCTTGGCGTCGCGACGCGGGAAATTACCAAAATGCCCTTTTCATCTAATTTTCACTGTTTTGGCCCAAATCACCTCCAGAATGTCCTGAAACTTTATTTATCTACAAAATAACACAAAACACATCAAAATATTCACAAAACTCAAGAAACTATACAAAATATTAGGTTAAATGAGTGGGTATTAGTGATAGATTTACCACTCATCACACCCCCAAACCTAACATTTTGCTAGTCCTCGAGCAAAACATAAAATAAAATAACATAAACATCTTTAAAATAAAATTTAACTAAGCCACTTTCGTAGGGATCACGGTTGCATTTAGCGTATGCAACAAGCCTTTAAACCCTTAGGTGTCCCTAGTGGACGAGTTGTAGTCTCGTGAGGGTTTACAGCAATGCTACCCACAAACATTTTATAAAAGTAAAAAGGTAGTGAAACTAATGCACACAAAAGCAAAAAGACAAGAGAAAAGAGAATAAAGAAGTTAATAACTAATCAGGTGAAACTTCTACTCCAAGTTACTAGTTGTTTTGTTTCTTTCTAAATTACAGAATAAGTAAATTCTCCGATTATTTTTACCATTCTTCATATACACAGCCAACAAGATATTAATCAACTCATTTTTGCCCACAACGGTCATAAGTGCAGTTGATAAGAGAGTAATATTTTTGTCCTAAAGTTCTATCAGATTTCACACCTTTTGGTAGCAATGGAATAATTTTTCTGATTTTTTTCTGATTTTTACTTTGATTTTTTCTCTATTTTTTATTTATATACAATATCTTCCATCTATGTAACGAGTGTTGGGTCGGTGGCTCCCAAACCAGTTGGCTTTAGGGCACCAGGTGTTAAGACACCCCTACGGACTTAATTACTCAGACTTCAGATATATATATTTTTGCAGCATCTTTGATCCATGTAGCGAGCTTTGGGTCAGTGGCTCCCAAACCAGTTGGTTTTAGGGCACTAGGTGTTAAAATACCCTTACAGACTTAATAACTCGGATCTCGGATTTTTTTTTTTTTTACTCCACTGCTTTTTGAGATGCTTCCTCCAATTAAACTAGAGCACTGAATATTACAAACTTTTCAATTATAGCTCATGTCTGTATGTTACTATATATGTTGATAATACATGTCAACTGAGCATATGAAGATCCATTTTAGTCAGTGTTAAGGAGAATTCACAAATTAAATAATTCAAAATGAAATAAACAAAAATTAACTTGTTTCAAAAATAGTTTTAGATACGTCTCAGGAGTGGAAACTCCTTACTCAGCTATCTCTTACCAATTTCACATTTTTAGTCAAAATAAAAACACAAAAAAAATTTTGTAATTTTTTTGAAAATTTTTCAATTTTTTTTTGTATTTTTCGAAAAATTTTGGCCTAAAATTAAAAACACACAACTAAAAACAAGTTACTGATCAACTAATTCCCTCCCCCAAACCTAAATGAGACATTGTCCCCAATGTCTTAAACAGTAAAAGGAGAGTTAAGAAGGTCGTACCTGATTAGCTGAAAATCTACAGGAAATTAAAGGTTAAGATCCAGATTAATCCTACGCCTCTTACCACGATCGTCCTCGGACCAATTTATCTTTGAAATGATAGGGTCAACTTGTGGTTCATAGGCTAAAAGTTGGTCTATTAGATCCGGAGCAGTTCTGGCAGTATAGAGGAGTTCTTTCATAGGTTTTGACACGAACCCATTTCTCCGGGCATCATCAAGAAACACACAAAGAAAATCATAAAATCCATCAACGTTAAATAGTCCAAGCGGTTTCTGGTGTTTGTTCAGGTTCGCCCAAGATAGAACTATGAAAATTTCCTCCAATGTGCCCAAGCCACCTGGCAAAGCGATAAAAGCATCAGCACGGTTAATCATTTCTACCAGTCGTTCAGACATACCTGGCACAATAAGTTCCTCTCCGTTTGATGATCCAATAAGATTTGCCTCTGCCAAGGGTTTTGGAATGATTCCCAAAACGTGACTGTCTCCTTCTTGTACAGCCTTTGAAACGATCCCCATAAGTCCAAGATTGCCTCCGCCATATATTAATTGCATATTCCTTGCAGCTAAGACTCGACCCAATTCATGTGTTGCCTCTATGTATTCTGGTTAGTACCAACACTATTACCGCAAAACACACAGATGTTTTCAACTCGTCTTCTTGAAGTGGCTTCCATTTTTTATGTATTTCTTTCTCAAATCAGGATGCCTTTCAAAGTGCAATGACGAGCTGAATTTATAGTACCTGAAACGGGTGAGTAATAATAGCACTAGTATCTTTCATAGGAAGCTTGTTTAGCTAAACAAAAAAATGAAATCGTGAAAGGTCAAAAAGTCTGGATTTTGTCTACGATAATAAAGATAATTACAACAGAAAAGTTAATCAAAGCAATAATTAAGGCAACAGAATTGTGTACGCAATACGCCACTCGTTTGGTATATAAATCAATTAGGATGCGTCTCAAGAATTAATTCTTTACTCAGCCATCGCTAATGAATTGTTTCTCATCTTTGTGATTGCCAAACACCATTCCTTCTGTCTTAAAATGCTCCGTTTGTGCTTTTCCCTACAAAAATAACACATCAAATTAAAAACTCTACAACATGTATACACAAAATATGAAAACAGAAATTACAACAAATTGCATGGGTTGCCTCCCTGCTAGCGCTAAATTTTTCGTCTTCAGCCAGACGTGACTAAAATCCATCTGTTAAGGTGGTTTCAATGTCGTTTTGGATGTCCTATTAAAGACAATCCCGTGAGCGTTACTTTTGAATGGTCTCTTCCAACGGTAAGGTAGCAGAAATTTTTTTGTCCCATTTAGTGCTTGTGCCACCTTTTTGCTCCTTCTTACTCCAGTGGTTCCTACAAAGAAAGAAAGAAAATCAGGAGGTCTCGTATGGTGCTTGACTTGGAATGAGAGTTCCATTCTGTCAAGCTTCTGGGCGATATCTTTGATTTGTACTCCCCAAAACAGCGATGTTTCTCCTGAATGCTCTGGATCTTTATTAAGGTCAGACATTTGCTCCTCTATTTGCTCTGCTTCTTGTTCCACCTTTTCTTCACAGATGTATTGTAAAATTCTTGTATTCAGCTCTTCATCTGTCATCTGTGAAATACATGCTTCAAAATTGTCAACCTGAGGATACAAAGATGTTTCTGACATTAGGTTTTCATCCTCTGATATGACTGGAATGGATGGTTCAGATAGATCTTCTTCAAACATCATGGTAAATCATGCTCCAAGATCTTCATTTTGAGGATTAAAAGTTTGATCCTCCGTTGTTGGTGCAGTTGGTACAAATAGATCAGCTTCATCTTCATCAGAATGTGAATAATAAAAGTCAAATTAAGACTTTGCCGGTTCGGGCTCCTGAACTGATACCTCTGGTTGTTGATACTGCTCAGCCTCATCCTCTGTTGAAGTGTCATTGTGAAATGATTGGTACTTGAAGGCTTCATCAGTGTCATCTGAAACTGGTTCTTGAGGTATGTAGTTCTGGTTTTCTGTGAATTGTCTCATTTGATCTGTCATCTTCTGAATGAATTCTGATTGTCTCTGAATACTTTCAAATTGATTCTGGCTTGTTTCAAGCATTGTATCCAACTTTTCTTTTTCGTTTCTTGAACATATCTTCGAGCATGTTTAGCAACTGATCTTCCTCTGATGGTTCTGATTGTTGATGAAGATCATTGTAGGTGGGTGGTGGATAAGATGGAAAATGTGGTTCTGTGAAATGTGATGGCTCGTCATACTATGAAGGATCTTGATAGCTCTGCCACTCTGGATGGTAGTTGTATTCGCAATAATCTCTAGGGTGGTTACCATTACATATGTCACATCTCCCCATTGTGTCTTGTTGAACAAATGTGGTATTGCTTGGTTCTGGCATCCGGTGATAATTGTTGGGCTGGACAACAGGCCTCAAAAAACCGGACTGTTGCTCCCAGATTTGGGGTGTATCTTCTAGTAAAGCTCGTGATCTCTCAATCTCCCAATAATGTTCCATTTTTCAATCACCTGAAAACAAAAGAAAGAGATAAAAATTACAGATAAAAATAAAGAAAATTATATATAAGTAAATTAGATAGATTCAAAATTAATAACTCAAGAAAAATAAGTCCCCGGAAACAGCGCCAAAAACTTGACCGCGTAAACACACGTATAACGCAAGCGCATGTATCGTTCAAGTAGTATAAAAATATCGATCCCACGATGACTTAATTCCTACTGTTGTTATTAATTATTGAATCTATTTATTTACAAATATCTAATTGAGAGAGAAGAGAATGATTACTTGATTGATTTGATTGATTGTAGAATTACAAAATAAATAAATAAATAAAAAGACAAAAGAAAATACTAAAGAAAATAACAAAAGACACAAAGATCTAGGGTTGTGAATCATTCTAATATCATTTAAAAGATGAAGTGGTTATTTCATGTTTGTGTAATAAATTAGTTTACTAACTTGGAACACGAAATTATGCAAAAGCCTCTGTCGATGGTCAGACGCAAATACCCAGTTTAACCCAATTGAACCATATGTCTATGTCAACCAAATTATCTGGATTCATTAAGTTTAAGTTCCAATTATGGCTACCCCCGCCCGACATGTATATGTCTATCCTGTAAGGAAATCTATTAAAGGGTTATATATCCTCAAGGAAGATCGTGGGCTATTAAGTCTAAGGCTGAAACCTAAAATCCCTATGTCTAGTTCATTTTAGATTTACCACATCAATCTTATTGGTGATCAGACAACAAGAAGCATTAAGCTTAAGACTTAATAAGTAAACCTTTAAATTACCCAAACTATAAAATAACCCCTTATAAACCGGTGATATTAGAATTCATCACAACCTCAGATAACTAACACATAACTAGGGCTAATAAAAACTTAAAAGTAAAAGACATAAAGTAAAAATGCTGAAAAGTAAAAGACATAAAGTAAAAGCTGAAAAATAAAATAAAATAAAATGCAAAGGTAAAAGGAATTACTTTTACTATTTACTATTTTAGATATCTCTCATAGAATAATATATAAACTTGTGATAATATTACCAACCGACCAATCTGGCGGTATCCTTTATTAGTCAGGTTTAAACCAGATTAAAATGAATTACCAACCGACCAATCTGGCGGTATCCTTTTTAAGTCCATATTTTAAATAGTGAATATATTATTTTTAAGGGAGATTAATCTAAATAGTAACAGTAAAAGAATTACCTTTCACCCTAGCTGGGGAAGTTACCTCCTCATGGTGAATAGTAAAAACTGTAAAAAGTAAAAAAAATAAAAATAAATTACTATATTAACAAACGTAATTAAAATTATTTACAAAACTAAAAATTAAAAAAAACTAAAAACTAAAAGAAACTGGAGAGATAAACTCTCTATTTACATCGAAGAGATGAGAGAGAGTGGTGCATCTAAAACTGAAATCTCGAGCTCAATTTATAGGCGCGGATAGGCATCGGGCGTCGCGACGCTGAGGCCTTTGGCGTCGCTACGCCAGCTTCTGTCGACGTGGCACGCTCTGGTTCGTCGGTTGCAGATTCTGGATAAAATGATAAGGTGACACGTGGCGAGGTTGTTGGAGACTCAATTATTGTGACACGTGGCGGCTTCTGATTGGTCGGCTAGATTCTTATCCACCACGTGTCAGATAAGGATTAGATAGCTCAGTTCTCTTTGATCCCATGACCCGAGATCCCGTTATGTCCCTTATTCGCGGGGTGGTAGACTGGTCGCCCCCAGACCTGGTTTAGCTTTCTGCTCTCCTCTGCCTCCACTAGGTCACGGTAAATTACGCTTTTTTTAAAAGCGGCGTCATCCTTTTGGGATACTGAAAGTCATGTCTTCTGATTCCCAGATTTTCGAAATATGCCTTCTCTCGGAGGAGTTTGCTGCTATTCTTGGCTTGGATTTTTCTCCTACTACCCTTCCGATTATGTTGTGTTTCCAATGTCTATACCTTCGGGAGGCCTTCAAAGTTTTCCTTATTTTTCAAGTTCGTACTAACTTTTACTTAAGCTGTCTCCCAATAGTTACAAATATTATCATCCTCAAAGAATGGCCAGTAATGAAACCCGAGAACCTTCAAAGCACTCAATGCAACTCAAATCCGAGTTTTTGAATAAATCATCTAAGCCAAACTCACAGTGTGTGTGTGCAAAGGTTCATTTACAGTTTGATTCCCAGGTAAGCCAACTCAATGATTTCGTTTAAAAATTGGGATCGATGGGTCAAACCAACTAGATGTCTCAGTTATGCTCTGCAATTGCTTTTTATGTGCCTGATATGGTATGATTTTCTTTTTCTTTCTTTTTGTCTCTTTCTTTCTTTCTTTCTTTTTTATTTATTTTGTTTCACACACCTACCCTTTAAGGTAGTATTTCTCCTCATGGTGGTCCTAATACTCGCCCATGGGTAGCTTCACGCTTATCGGTTATAGGTTTTTTTTCCTTAGAGAGTTATCTTTTATCTTCAACCATACCACATATCATAATACAAGAAAATCAGGATAGACATCTAAGCAAACGGTCATTCATCGACCTGTAATTTCCTCAACTAGTCACTTTGCCAACTACTCAGGATTTCACTGCTAAAAACCTATGATTAAATGCTCACGAGTCTAACCTAAATCAATTACTCAAAACATCAGATAAAAGTACATTAAAAGAGCTTATCGTTTCTAAGATTTCACCCTAAAGCAAATAATTTTATCATTGGACTTATGCCTAACTATTAAGGACTAAAAGCAAATATTTTTTTTTATATTTTTTTTACTGAAGGCCCCCCAATGGTCTTTCTATTCTGGCCGTAAAATTTCTGTTTCTAGGCTTCCTCTTCCTCGACATCCATATTTGCTAAACTCTTCTTGACAAGTCTTCCCTCCACTCTAACCCAACGGATATCTATGATGGTTTTCAAGACAAGGAGTTAGCATGATGCGTGTATGCATGCGATGCATGAGATGCATGTGGTGTTATTAAAACAGCATATATCCTTCCGACCTTATTCCCCCCACACTCGTGGTAAGTCCACTTTTGTCCTACGTATGGCTTATTTTATGCACCAATGTGGGGTACACAAAATCGTTCTCTCTTACGCTACAAGGGTGAACCTTGGCTACCTCAGTCTGTTTCCTTCGGTAAAAGACAAAGACCGCCCATTTACAATATTGACTAAGCCTATTATGAGGATCGTGCCATTGTCTAGAAATGATTAATTGGGCCTTCAGTAATCACGGTTGTGGGGATGGACTTGGAGATATCCAAAAGTATACAAATATGCCGAACAAGGCGTACCATTCCTGGATGAAAGTCAGTGCGGATATTGGACTCATGCATTTGGCATTTTAGGATCATGTTGGACCTTCTAAACCCATCAAGTTTTTCATACAAGTTGGCCCGTTATCATTTTAAAGCATTCAATCAGATTATCACGAGGTAAAAACTTGTCCCAGTTGAAAAGACCCAACATGTTTACACTTTTACGATAAGGTGGCTAAACAACTTCAAATGATATGGGGCCCAAACACAAGGTGGCCCATCGTCATTTTGAAAACTTTTGGCCCAATTATCATAAGATACAAACTCGTCCCAGTTTAAATGGCCCAACAAGTTCGTATCCTATGACGAGAAGTCCAAATGGATCCGAATGATAATGGTCCCAAACACAAGCATATGGGGTAGCTTCTATAGGACATACAACTATGGTTCATATGTGGGCTTATAATGGTATGGATAAAGGCTCCCGCCGATGAAGGGTTGCTCAAAACTAGGTCTCCCCACTCAAGGGTTCGAGCGACCAAGTGAGCGCGCCTTTTTTATACCCTAAGGTATGTGCCAATGAGTGATGATGCCACATAACGATCCGTCGCCTTGAGTGAAAGCGACTTCACGATAGATGACACCATCGGGGGTAAAAAGGGTATGAAAAATATATGAGACTTGGGTAGCCAAAGCCACGGACGCTATAAGGCATTATTTCGGGGTCGATTCTCTATCCCCAATGGAGTCGCCATCTGTAGGAGCGAAGCAAGGTTTAATGATATGCCTATTATGCTCGGCGACCACGATACTGTTGGGCTCGCAACCAGTAGAGAGTACAGAGTAGCCCGCGGGGGACTAAACCGGAAAATAAAAGAGTCGCCACCCAGTGTGAACTGGGAAATGATTTAAGGTCGTACTCACCCCTCGCAAGGGAAGACCTCAAACCATTGGGTTCAGAATGGTCCCTTACTTATGCCAGTATAATGGATGGGTTCACACAATGGTATAACCAAGTCTTATGCAGCACATGCAAGATAATTCAAATAAACACACAAATTTTCACACCCACAAATATGAATATAAGTAAAAGCAAATACATAGTTATAAAATCACATAAATAAAGAAGTATGATAATGTAAATTATAAAAACAGTAAAAGTGTTAATAATAAATGCAAATAATTAAGCGCATAATGCAAAATAAATAACTAAAGAGGCAAGAATGCATAAAATATAAAGAAAGAGGTTGTCCAGTGTGTGTGCGTTCGTGTAGTGTTTGAGAACGCATTCAAACGGAGTGAGGCAGAATGCTCGCGTTCGAGTTGCGTTCGAACGTTCTCATGAAAAAAGCACCCATAATGACATAAACACACATTTGTACATATTTCCCGAGTGGTACGTGGAGTTGTGTCCCAAGTACACACCACACTACCGTCCATTCGGATTCGGCTACAGAATTTATGTCTGAGTTTCCATCTGATATACCACAAGGGATAATACCACACGTAAAGACATTAATGCAATGTAAATAATGAAATAATAAAATAAAGCATATGCGGATAATGAACAAATAAAATAAAGGCGAAGTAAAAAATAAATACTAAATTAATTAGGAAATAGTAAAATAAAAATAAATAACAAGAAAAGATAAATAACGAAACTAAATACGGAATAATGAATAACAATAAAAGTAAATAAAAATAAAAGCAACATAATAAGATAACCATAAAAATAAATAAATATAAAAAGATAAACGACAAAATGCTAGAGAAATAAAATGTGACCAAAAGATTCGGTCGTCTTTGATATAGGACCTCGCATACCCGGTTGGATGTATTTCACGTCCAACCAGGCATGCCGCGTCCAGAACAAAATAAATATAGTAAATGGTGCCCTCATGTCTTACCTTTTAAGTCGCTTCTCGGAGGTGCGTTAGGCGTCGTCAGAATGAATATAGCTTCGATGTTTTTCTGGTTTGCTGGTTCGCTGTTTTAGCTCGTTGTTTCGCTGTTTCTGCTCGCTGTTTCGCTGTTTTTGGGCTGCTATTTTCGGTTTTATTTTGGCTCACAGTTTTGCTGTTTCGGGTTCTGTTTTATGGGGCTGTTTTGTAGTGATTAGGGACTGGTTTGTCTCGGTTTTAGGGGCTGGTTTTGTGTGATTTTTCGGTGACTGAAGGGTTGATTTCTTCTCAGTTTTGGGGGGCTGGTTTCTTTGGTTTTTGGTGTTGTCGGGCTGCTTGTTGTTCACGATTTTATGTGTGTGTTTCACGTGATTTGTTGGCTTTGAGGCTTGATTTTATTGATTTGGTCGGTGAGGGTACTGTTTGTGATTTTGTTGATTTGGTCGGTGAAGGTGTTGTTTGTGGCTTTATTTGCTCACCATTTAAGGGCTTTAGGGTTCTGGTTTTACGTTGGTTGAGGGTTTATTTGCTGTTTTGTTTTGTTGGCCGCTGAGGGTGATGTTTGTGGCTTTATTTGCTCACGGTTTAAGGCTTTAGGGTTCTGGTTTTACGTGTGTAAGCTTGTGGCCTGTGAGTTGGCCGTGTGTGTGTGTTGAAATAGTGAAGAGTTGTGTGTGTGTGTGTTGAAAGAGAGAAGAGACGTGTGTGTGTGTTCAGAGAGAAGAGACGTGTGTGTGTTCAGAGAGAAGAGAGGTGTGTGTGTTCAGCTTCTGTGTTTTGCCGTGAGTGTAAAAAAAAAGAGCTAGGGTTTTTGTTTTCAAGTTGCCGTGAGTGTGTGAGAAAAGTAGAGAGAAGAAATATGAGAGAGAAACCCTTTTTTATAGTGGTGCCTCCTAGGGTTTTGGTTGTGCCTCATGGGGTTTCTTTGTGTGTGGCCGCCCCCCTCTCTCTCTCTCCTTGCCTTGTGTGTCAAGATTTTCTTTCCATGTTAAGGTTTTGAGAGATTTACAATCTTTGCTAATTTGGAAGGTGATTTGAAGGATTTGGCACATGTGTTTTGCATGGGGTTTTATTATTGGGAAGGCTTGGGCGTGTGGGCTTTGTGGATGGGTTGCATGGGCTTTGTGGATGGGTTGTATTGGCTTTGTGTGGTGTGGGTGTGTATTTTGAGGATAAATAGGCTTTCTTGGGTTGCAGGGGTTTTTGGGCCGAGGCTTAAGGTTTAAAACAGAAATTTACTAAGCGAATCTGAGGCTAGCTAGTGAGTTCAAAATCCGATAAGGTCTAATTTTAGAGTGTTTTCCCTTCCGGCATTCGTTTTCCGCGACTTCGCAACTTTTCAGGCAGTAGTGACTCATCATTGGGCTTCATGCAAAAAATACAGTGCCTACAACAAGACCAGAGGTTCAATTTTCAATCTTGTTTTCCTTCCCCACTTGTATCCCAGGTCGGTCTTGACCCCAAGTAAGTAATAAAATCCCTCCTTTTTTTACACCCATGTACGTAGATTAGAGCCACTCTCCGCCGAACCATGTAAATCTCTGTTGATTTCCTCGTCTGCTTGTCATGTTTGTTTTGCGTTCCCTACTAACCAAACAAATTCACTGCTTGAGAGAGGTTTGTTCAAGGGGTCGATTTCCTAAATTACTTTTGAAACGACCCTAAATTACCTTTGAAATGAAAAATAGGTCAACAAAAAGAAAACACAAATTTTTAAGAAAAAAGCAAAGTTATTTATCTTTTATTTTTTTTTTAAAAAAAAAGCATGATACATTCTGTGGATCTTAATTATTAGTGAGTTTGAAGCTAAGAAGGGTTATTTTGAACTTGTCAACTTAGATAGAATCTGATTAGGAGACATAAGATAGTGGGCGTAAGAAATAATGCATGATTGAAACGTATTTTTGATATAATTAAAAGTCATTTATTTGGGTCAAATACATACAAAAATCGACAATTCCATGTGGATTGAGATTAATCACCACTTGCTAATCAAAAAATCAACAAACAATTTTTTGTTTTTGTTTTTGTTTTTTTATTATTTTACTACTTGTCGAATGCAGATAAAAGAAGTTGAAAGAAAATGGATATTGGCCATGAGCTTACCTAGTAATGGGTAGTTAGCTAGTAAGCTTCGAGCAGACTTTTTCCCTTCGAGATTATCCCAAACAAACAGCTAACTTGAATAACTAATAAATAACTTTCCCAGATGAGTCCAGGGAAGAAAATTGTGTTTAATTCGTAAAAGTTTGCATTTCATTAATGAAAAAAAAAACCATTTGTACAAAAAAGTAAAATATATGTTTTGCCCAATTTCTGGATGGAGTCAGTTTATAAATTTTTTGACGTTATCATATTCTATTTATAACAAAAATTTTGTTTTTAGATATAAAATTTTGATAAATTTTACGTTGGTTGTTGAGACTTAATACATATTCCTCATTTGTTCGGATTTGGACACGTGTTATGAAAATAAAACTATTTTTGATAGTGGTTTTGGCAAGTGGGTTTTGTAATTATAATAACTTATTCCAACTTGATGCCTTTATAATATGAAACAAAGTTGGAAGTGAAAGCATATCTGGTCCAGCTATAGCTATAGCAGTATCTCTAATTCCAATTAATTTCTGTTTTCCATTTGTTCTCAGATACATACCTAGCTATCTTTCTTATATTAATGGCTGCCTTTTCACTTTGAATCTTTTGATTATAGTTTTGTTATTGAAATCACAACAACACATGAGTAACACAATGAGGCCTAGGGTTACTTTCATGTTCTACATAGTCTATGATAGAGGCTAACAAAACCCTAGCTAGTTCTTCAAACTTTTCTCTTCTTTTTCAATTTTGTTTCCATATTTAATTTTACATACAAATGGATGCGTTTAAGCGAAAGGAAAGGAAAGGGAACTTGATAATCAAGGCATGGGAGAGATGCACGTCAATCGGGTCACGTATACAGGATCAGTCCTGGTATCCTCGAGGTCCAAGGTCATTTTTACATTTTGAGGTGAAACTCGAGGAAGAGGACGAGGAAGAGGAGAAAAGACGATCAAGAAAATGCCGGGTGGCGCCTGAGGGTTGCTTCTCAGTGTACGTAGGGCCACAGAAACAAAGGTTTGTGATCAAGACTGAGTATGTGAACCACCCACTTTTCAAGTTGCTGCTAGAAGAAGCAGAATCGGAATATGGGTTTCACAGTGAAGGCCCTCTTGTGCTTCCATGCAAAGTTGAAGTATTTCACAAGGTTTTATTGGCAGTAGATGATCATAATCACAAAGATGATAATATTCATCAAGGATATTATTGCCTCCTTAGCTCATCTCCAATGATGGCAATCAATCACTTCTAAAATCCTCTTGGAGTAGTACAAGAGGTTTCGATTCAAATCTATATCGCGAAGCTATATTTGATAAGATTGTAATTACTATTATCTGTTTATTAAGTACTTTTTATTTTGTATTAAATGGGTTTTTTTTTTTAAATTATGATCGGTAAAATATAACTGAATCTTAATCGTGTATAATGATAAAAATTATGAAAATTTTACATAGTTCATCTTAATATTGAATCTAAAATCAGTTGGTTAATTATTTATATTATTTTGTATAACAAATAGATTTTATTTTATTTATTAATTATTATTTTTATTATATAATAAAGATAAGTTGTGGTTGTGGTGTGTGAAAGAGTGGTACATATCTGATGATACCTTTGAATTTTTTTAGGCCAGCAATGTTACATAAATCCCGAATTAAGTTTAATTATTGATCTATCTATTGAATGTGAGGTGGAAAATTGACCTATGAATGTGTAAACAAGAAGAAAATTAGATCCATATATAACAATAATAAAACAACTAATTTGATTATTACTTTACCATAATTTAATTAGTGTTTGATGCGTAATTTTATTTGAAATTGAAAATTAAGTTGTATGAGATGAAGCAATTGGCCTGCCTAGTGGAAATTTTATAAGAATCACCATGTCACTCTGCATTCATGCATGCTACCTACTAAGCAAAGTTGACCTTCAAAAAAAGTTTTTTTTTTTTTTAATCCTAAAATTAAGTTTTTTTCAAAAATTTTGATAGTATTTATTACATTTTAAGTAGAGTTTTTGAGAATTAAAAAAAAAAAAAAAAACTAATTTGTTTCTACTAGCAAAAGTTCAAAATTTGGGCTTTTGAGGTACAGTTTGAAAAAAAAATTAAATGTTAAATTGATTATAATATCCTTATTTAATTTAACAATATTATTTCATTTATTTCCTTATACACCTTAAAAAAATTTGTCCAAAAACATAATTTTATATTTTTCATAAAAGCTTACACTTACAATCAAACATTTAAACTTTTTTTATTAAAAAGCTCTACTTCTAAAAATTTTGCTAATAAAAACTCTATTTTAATAAGTTTTATTTGAAAAATTATACCAACTAATCTAATAATTTTAGCAAATCTTGTTTGGAGGACTAAACCATAACCATTATTCTTTTCATAATAATACCATTTCATTTTCGGACTGTTTCCTTCGTTAGAAATAAAAATCTAACGAATCAAATAATAATTAATAAATTTAGGATATAAAATTATAAAAATACCAAAATTAAAATAAAAACCAAAAATTAAGAAAATAAAATAAAACGGTAAGAGCCCTCCGTCCCAGCCCTAATTATATTGACAAGTCATTGCATGTTTCTTAATTTTTCATTTCCCATAATTGATGTAAAATAAAATGAATCAATCTCCGTTGCGAATGTTTGAATACTTTTAAATAAGAATAAATTTAAATTTTATGAAACAATTTCTACAAATTAAGGGACACTAATAACTTTAAATTTCTGCAACTGCATATGACAAATACTAATAAAGGATGGCAATGAATTTAAATTTAATTAATCTATTATTTGAAAAATTAATTATTATTATTATAATTATTTAACTTTTTTTTATTTTTAATAAATATTAAAATTATAATCGATAAAAATCAATTTCAATTATCTAATTTATAAATTAAAACCTGATCAACCAAAAACACTATCTATTAACCTTTAAATAGTGAATCGATCAGATAATATCAAATATTTAAAATAATCGGAAAATTATCATTCATATTCCGTGTATTGACAAGAGAAGTATTACTAATAAAAAGATGCTCCAATCCTTAGTGCGTCTGCGTCGTTTTCAACATATTTGAATCTTGACAAAATTGGATTCCAAATTCGAATTCATAAATTGAAATGTTAAGAAAAAGATGCAACTTTTTGGAAAAAATATGGATTAAATTCACTGAATTAAATTAAGTGGTGTGAGATAATAATTATGCACTTTGTTTTAATACAAATTTATTTAAAAAAAAAAAAAAAAAAAAAAAAAAAAAAAAAAAAAAAAACTCATCACTCATAATAATAATAAAATAATAATAATAATAATAATAATAAAATAATAAAAAAATAAAATAAAAAAAAAATATCATATTCTTAACTTATTTCCTCTTAAAATTTTAAATTTTATTTCTCTTTAATCATTTGTTGACTAATTAAGAGATTTGACCTAATTTTCCTCCCTTTTTGTTAGAGCCATAACACTCAACGAAGGATTTTAATGATGAAACGCGAAAGACTTCTATGTGCATTAGCGTCATGTGTGTAAATGGTTTTAATCTTCAAATCCTGTATTTTTTGTATTGAGACATGCATATCGGTCTCCCGCACACGGCATATCGGTGTCCCTACTATGTCTGGGGGCAGATTTGTATGCTTTCTGGAACCGAACTGCTCTATATCGGTCTCTCATACCAATCAGCTGGAGTTTGCACAACTATTGGAACTGGGATGGTTCATATCGGTCCTCATACCGGTGAGCTAACCGACATACCGGCCTCCATGCCGGTAAGTAATTCTGTATGTGCACTTTAACATTCAAAGGTAATATAGCCGTTATATTTGTAGGACCGACATACTGGCCCATGTAGATCGGCATACCAGTCTCAGACAGAGAGTTGTGACAGTTTTTCACCTTTACTATATTGAGTCCCAATTTTATTTTTGTCAAGTTCTAACACCTTCATACATTTTCTTCAAGGCAAAAACATTGAGAGTAATCTAAACCTTCATCATCATACACTCATCATAATCAAAGCTCACACACATCACATTCATACACATTTAGTGAGCTTAGGATATTTGGGTTAGAAACTCACAATCTTTAATTTATTTTTTTTATCTTTTGTGAGTGCTCAAGTGAGTTATAAAGTTTTATCATTCAAACACGTGATTGGGAAATCACTTTGTGAGTGGACATAATCAAAAGTGTGATTTTTGTAAAGGTTTAAGAGTGAACATAGGGATAAAACATTTGTGTAAAGGTTTGGAGTGAATCTATGGGACAAAACTCTTAGTTGTGAGTACACCACAGAAAACTCGGTATAAATTATGGATTTATCTTAGTGAAAAGCTTCAAGTGTGGCTTGGGGGAGTGGACATGGGCAAAGAATTGGTCGAACCACTATAAATCATCGATGTCAATTTCTCTATCCTTAAACTCTTTATTTATTGCAAGTTATATTTTATATTTGCATATCATTTAGTAATTTATATTTGGAAAAATATTATGATTGAGAAAATTGACCTAAGCTAAATAGGTAAAGCCACTAAGTTAGTAGCGTAAAATCGAAAAGTTTTCAATTCTGTAATATTTAGGGCATTACCCAATTCACCCCCTGGGTATAGAGATTGTTTGTTTAGTGTGCTTGTAGGTTAATTTCACCTTTTACCCTTATAAAGCAAAAAAAAAAAATGTATTGTTCATGTTACCAATGTTACCGTTCATGTGAATATTGAAATTTTTTTTTCCTTTAAAAAATAAGGGTGGGCAAGTTAAGTTTTTTTATTTTTTTTAACCCTTTATTTCCTATTTGAGCACTGTATTTTGAAAGAAATTATTTTTTTCTTAAATCCACACTAAATATGAATTCCTCTTTGTTTTTATATGCAAATAAAACCACTTATAGTCACTTCATGACCATGCCTAAATAAATACGCACTCAGACACACACATGATTGACAATCATTTTGTGATTGTAGGTAAAAACAAATATAATCACAAAGTTATTGAGATCACAAATATGATTGTGATTATGCTTGAGGATCGATAATATGACCGAAAGTCGGCAATGTGACTAAGGTCACAATTGTGATTGTGCTCAATATGATTGAGGGTCGGCAATATGACTGAGGTAACTATGGTGGGTGACATCACAAATGTGACTGATGGTCGACAATGTGTCTGAGATCACAATTGTCATTGTACTCAATGTGACTGATGGTCGACAATGTGATTGAGATAACTAATATAACTGAGGTCACAAATGTAACCGAGTGTGGCAATGTGACTGAAGCCACAAATGTGACAGAGGCACACCCCTAACTAAATTGTCAGTCACCCAACTAAAAGTAGCATTGTGTTTGCGCATAAAAATATGATTATGATTGAGTTAGTAAAATGTTATGGTGACTGTGTTCAATGTAACTGAAAAATCGATAATATGATTGAGGTAAAAATATGACTGAAATACATATAACATAAATTTCAGTCATCGGTGAGGGTTTATTGACATCTTTTCGGAATGATGATCACTCCAGAATGGAATTACATCGGAGTGATGATTACTCTGGAATTGAAGTATATCGAAGTCATGATCACTCCGAAATGGAAGTAAATCGGAGTGACTGACATCACTCCATAATAGACGTACACATGAGTTACTGACACCACCCCGGAATAGAAGTACACCGGAGAGACTGACATCATTCCGAAATGAAAGTACATCAGTGTGACTGACATCAGTGTAACATCCCAGTAATCCCAATGACTACTAAGTCATGGATGGCATAATACATGATGTAAATCATGTACAAACAAATATGTGTTTGTGAAATGACTTTTTGGATATTCGGCAAATTCCTCGCAATTCCGATACGAAATTTATCTGATGTTCCACTCCGACCTACCCTAGTATTTTGACCATAACTTCGTCATACGATCTCTGATTTTTATGAACTGTATAGCGTCAGAAATCTAAGACCGAGACCTATAACTTCTGTGTTGGATATTTTTCCAAATTCGAATCAGAAATAAGTCAAAAATTGAAATCATCGTAACTGCTATAGTGAATTTCGAAAATGCCTAGAATTTAGTGATGTGGCAAGTTTTAAATCACTCTTTTGAAATAAAAATCAGCCCTTCTCATTATAAAACCTGCACTATTCAACCATCCTTCTCATTTTTGGTCAAAAATGTGGGAAACTTGAAGAGAAGCTTGGAGAAAAGTTTGGAAACAAGTGGTGTTGATCTCAATCTTGTTTCTCATACAAAGTGAGTTCTAATATTCTTTCCCTCTTCTAATTTCAGTTTTGGACTTAAAAACTTAAAGTCCAAAATCATCATTCTTGAATCCTATTTGCTCATTTTTGTATTTTAGCTTACATGTAATGAATAGTTAACATATTCAAGTATTTTATGATCTTATACACTTGGATTAAGCATGATTGAGTTGAATGCCCAATTATTCTTCCCTTAAGAGCCTGGCCAAATTTCATTAAAATAAAAAAGGGGAGTTATTGTTGTTTCCATTATGGTTGAATGATGTTTATTCAAGTGTTGGATTGATGTTAAGATATGAATTTTGTTTGGTCATGTTGGAAAGTTCAAAGGTGGCAAAATAAACTCTTGGCTAATTTTTTATGGATGTGTTGGGAAATTATAGTTTGTGATGAATGATGTTCTAACATGTTGAAGTGTAGATAGGGGTGTTGGAATTGCCTTGGGCAATGACATGGAGAATTGATTTTTGGCCCTGGAAATGGTCTAGCGTCGCGACGCGTTTGGGCTGGCATCACGACGCCGAGCATGTGAATGCTCTCTATTTTGGATCTAGAAACGAAGACGTCGCAACGCTCGAGTAGCGAGTCGCGAACAAGAGCAATGTTGTGACGTCCAACCTTTGGTGTTGCGACGTGAAATAGAACATGCTCTCTGTCTGGGTCTGCTTGTTTGGGCGTCGCGACATGCCAAACCTGACGTCGCGACGCATGATAGAAACAAATTCATCTCATTTCATAATCATCTTAGGAAATTAGAGGACACCCCGAAAGTTTCGTATACGACAAACATGTGCATTCACCCGATCCATGATCATGATTAGCTTCTCAGTTCAATATGCTAACCATACTCGGATACAGGTTGGTTTGGCTTTTCCGCAGGAAATCTTTCCAGCCACATTCAAGATCATTGGCAATAGTTATAAATCAATGAGTGGACTATTTCCTCAAAGTATATTTACTTATATGTTTTAAATCGAAATTTACTTTTCCGCATTTAGGGCGTTAGCCAAGATTATTTCCAAATGTTTTATAAATGAGAATGATTTGAGAAATATTTTAGAAAGATGTGACTTTTAAAGCATGATTTTATGAGTTTTGGAGGCATGGGGGAAAAACCCACCTCAGTTGTAACTTGGTATATATATGGAATTGACAGATTCAGAGAACGTGTGCACACGTAGTTCAGGACTAAGGATGACAGATGTCACTAGATCCTAGATTCAGATATAGGGCTAGGGGATGGCGAGATGTAACGCCTCTAGGCCCTAGATTCCGAGTCTGGAGGGTAGCATGGATCAGCACCCCCGGCTCCAGTTTAGTGGCTTGGGGGACGGAGAGACGTAACACCCCAAGACCATCAGTTTAGGCGTATGGGGGGACGGCGAGACGTAACGCCCCTATGCATCAAGTTTTCCAGAGAGACACGGTTTTCAGAAAATAATGAGTTTTAAGAAAAGGTTTTCAAGAGATACAGTTTCATGAAAGAGTTTTAGAAGAAATCAGTTTTACAGAAAACTTCAGAGTTTTACAAACATAAAAGATTTTCATAAAAGTTTTTCAAAAACATATGTGTTTTCAGATAAGAAATAGATTTCAGAAAATATGATTTTTCTTGAGATAATTTTGGTTTTAGAATTTTTTCACAAAGTATTCCAATTCTATTTTTAACTGTCCACTCACTAGATCGTTCAAACGATCTAACCCCCCCTAGTTTCTTTATTTTACAGGTTACCCGGAGGATGAGCTTATGAGGATGGATACTGATGGCAATCACTATGGTGTTGGGTCAAACGCATCAAGTATAGAGTCATAGTCAGACTCAGTCAAGTAAAGTCATGTATCATGCACTATGTTCGGTAGAGATTGTATGTGTTTAATAAGTTAAAGTGTCATGAATAAGAGTTGTAAAATAAGTTCTATTGAGTACTGACTGGTGCTTACACACGCTTATAACGCAAGCGCACGTATCGTTCAAGTAGTATAAAAAGTATCGATCCCACGAGGACTTAATACCTAAGCTATTAATTTTATGAGATCAAATGATTACTAATATCTAACAGGTTGTTTGATTGATTTGAAATGGTGACGATTCTAAATTTAAAAACAAGTAAATTAAATTATTCGAGAGTAGGTTTTAAGAAAATTCAATATTAAAAACTATCCAGGGTTGTGATTTTTTTCCAATATCATTTTAAAGATGAAGTGGTTATTTTATAGTTGGGTAATATATTGATTTATTAACATGGAACACTAAATTATGTGAAAGTCTTTGTCGATGGTCACACACAAATACCCAGTTTAACCCAATTGAACCATATGTCTATGTCAACCAAATTATCTGGATTCATTAAGTTTAAGTTCCAATTATGGCTACCCCCGCCCGACAGGTATATGTCTATCCTGTAAGGAAATCTATTAAAGGGTTATCTATCCTCAAGGAAGATCGTGGGCTATTGAGTCTAAGGTCTTAAACCTAAAATCCCTATATCTAGTTCATTTTAAGTTTACCTAATCAATTTTATTAGTGGCCAGTTAATAAAAAGCATTAAGATTAAGACTCAATAAATAAATCTTTATATTACCCAAACTATAATCTAACCCCTTATAAACCGGTGATATTGGAATTCATCACAACCCTAGATAACTAATTTAGTTACAACACATAACTAGGGCTAGTAAAAACTTAAAAGTAAAAGCCATAAGTAAAAATACGGAAAAGTAAATGCGGTAAAGTAAATACTGAAAAATAAATTACAATAAAATAAAATGCTAAGGTAAAATGAATTACTTTTACTATTTACTATTTTAGATATCTCCCATAAAATAATATATAAACTTATGATAACATTACCAACCAGCCATATAGGCGGTAACCTGATTAATTCAAATTAAGTCCGACCAGCCATAAATGCGGTATGATTTGTCCATGAACCTGCCATATAGGCGGTAAGAAAATTTAATTGCCAACCAGCCATATAGGCGGTATCCTTGATTAGTCAGGTTTAAACCAGTTTAAAATGAATTACCAACCGACCAATATGGCGGTATCCTTTTTAAGTCAAATTTTAAATAGTGAATATATTATTTTTAAGGGAGATTAATCTAAATAGCAATAGGAAAAGAATTACCTTTCATCCTAGCAAAGGGAAGTTACCTCCTCATGGTTGAATAGTAAACACTGTAAAAATAAAGAAAGTAAATTACTATTATTACATAACGTAATTAAAATAAATTACAAAACTTAAATTAAAAGAAACTAGAGAGAAGACTCCCTATTTACATCAAAGAAATGAGAGAGAATGGTACAATTGAAACTAAAATCTCGAGCTTAATCTATAGACTTCGGTAGGCCACGGGCGTTGCGACGCCAGAGGCTTTGGCGTCGCGACGCTCGAACAGTTCACTTGGTCTACGCGTTTTGACTTTGACTGTTGGCGGATTTCGTCGGCCCAATAAGAATTCGACACGTGGCACGTGGTAAGATTGGGTTCAATGAGAGGATGACACATGGCAGAATATGATTCGCCGATGATTCGGTCCAATGAGAAGATGACACGTGTCACGCGGAGTGTCGGCACCATAGGCTTGTGACAAGTGTCCCGGCGTATGTTAGCGGATCCTCTGTGATAGTGACACGTGGCACGACGCACGTTAGCAAAGTCAACTTTTCAGATTCTGACACGTGGACTCGGCGCACGTTAGGCGTCGCGACGCCAAGGGTTTGGGCGTCGCGACGCTCACAAATTACCAAAATGCCCTTTTTCCAATTTTCACTGTTTTGGTCCAAATCACCTCCAAAATGTCCTGAAACTTTATTTATCTACAAAATAACACAAAACACATCAAAATATTAACAAAATCAAGAAACTATATAAAATATTAGGTTAAATGAGTGGGAAATAGTGATAGATTTACCACTCATCACACCCCCAAACCTAACATTTTGCTAGTCCTCGAGCAAAACACAAAATAAATAAATAATAAATTTAACTAAGCCACTTTCGTAGGGATCACGGTTGCATTTAGCGTATGCAACAAGCCTTTAAACCCCTAGGTGTCCCTAGTGGACGAGTTGTAGTCTCGTGAGGGTTTACAACAATGATACCCACAAACATTTTACAAAAGTAAAAAGGTAGTGAAACTAATGCACACAAAAGCAAAAAGACAAGCGAAAAGAGAATAAAGAAGTTAGTGACTAATCAGATGAAACTTCTACTTCAAGTTACTAATTGTTTTGTTTCTTTCTAAATTATCGAATAAGTAAATTCTCCGATTATTTTTACCATTCTCCATATACACAGCCAACAAAATATTAAACAACTCATTTTTGCCCACAACAGTCACAAGTGCAGTTGATAAGAGAGTAATATTTTTGTCCTAAAGTTCTATCAGATTTCACACCTTGTTGTAGCAATGGAATAATTTTTCTGATTTTTCTGATTTTTTCTTTGATTTTTTTTTTTATTTATATACAATACCTTCCGTCTATGTAGCGAGCTTTGGGTCGGTGGCTCCCAAACCAGTTGGCTTTAGGGCACCAGGTGTTAAGACACCCCTACGAACTTAATTACTCAGACTTCAGATATATATATATTTGCAGCATCTTCGATCCATGTAACGAGCTTTGGGCCAGTGACTCCAAACCAGTTGGCTTTAGGCACTAGGTGTTAAAACACCCTTACAGACTTAATAACTCGGATCTCAGATTTTTTATTTTTTTTTATTTTTACTCCATCACTTTTTGAGATGCTTCCTCCAATTAAACTAGAGCACTGAATATTACAACTTTTCAATTTTAGCTCATGTCCGCATGTTTCCATGTATGTTGATAATACCTGCCAACTGAGCATATGAAGATCCATTTTAGTCCGTTTTATGGAGAATTTACAAATTAAATAATTCTAAGGAAATAAACAAAAATAACTTGTTCCGAAACAGGTTTGAGATACGTCTCAGGAGTGGGAACTCCTTACTCAGCTATCTCTTACCAATTTCACCTTTTCAGTTAAGTCAAAATAAAAACACAAAATTTTTGTAATTTTTGAAAAAATTTCAATTTTTTTTTGTATTTTCGAAAAATTTGGACTAAAAATCCGGTACTGATCAACTAATTCCCTCCCCCAAACCTAAATGAGACATTGTCCCCAATGTCTTAAACAGTAGAAGAAGAGTTTAGAAGACAATACCTGGTTAGCTGAAATTCTACACGAAAAGTAAAAGGTTAAGATCCATATTAACACGACGCCTCTTACCACGATCGTCCTCGGACCAATTTATCTTTGAAAGGATAGGGTCAACTTGTGGTTCATAGGCTAAGAGTTGGTCTATTAGATCCGGAGCAGTTCTGGCAGTAAAGAGGAGTTCTTTTAAAGGTTTTGACACAAACCCATTTCTCCGGGCATCATCAAGAAACACACAAAGAAAATCATAAAATCATCAACGTTGTACAGCAGCCAATTGGTTTCTGGTGTATGTTCAGGTTCGCCCAAGATAGCACAATAAAAATTTCCTCCAATGTACCCAAGCCACCTGGCAAAGCAATAAAAGCATCAGCACGGTTAATCATTTCTACCAGTCGTTCAGACATACCTGGCACGATCAGTTCCTCTCCGTTTGATGATCCAATAAGATTTACCTCTGCCAAGGGTTTTGGGATGATTCCTAAAACATTACTACCTCCTTCTTGTACAGCCTTTGAAACGATCATCATTAGTACAAGATTGCCTCTGCCATATACTAAGTGCATATTCCTTGCAGCTAAGACTCGACCCAATTCATGTGCTGCCTCTACGTATTGTGGTTTAGTACCAACACTACTAGCGCAAAACACACAGATGTTTTCAACTCGTCTTCTTGAAGTGGCTTCCATGTTTTACTCTGGATGTCTTCAAAAGTGCAATGATGAGTTGAATTTATAATACCTGAAAATGGTTAGTAAAATAATAGCACTAGTACCTGCCAAATGACAATTATTAGTTTATCAGTAAAATGAATCGTGATAGTCAAAAAGGTCTGGATCCTGTCGGAGAAAATAAAAGAAAACAACAAAACAAATCACAATTATTAGGAAAAGACAAAGAAATATGTACAAGAATTTACAGCTTGATTAACGTCTATGCGTCAGGGACAAGCTTCCCATCCAATTTTCTTATAAATTGGCAAACATGGTCTTTTTGAGTCAGATTCCCAAGACTTAAATGCTGTCTTTCTTTTTGAAATTGTGCATATAACATGCGAATTTCATGATACACACATCCACTGGGATGCGTCTCAAGAGTTTTAGATATGTCATCCAAAGACCCCTTACTCAAGCCATCCATAATGAAATTAATCTTATCTTCGCGGTTATCAAACACCATTCCTAAAGAACGACAACGAGTATTACAAAACATACGAGCACATTTATAAAAAACACACATTCTTTTGGCTCTTCTCTTTTTAGCATATGTGCTCTTTCCTAAACCAGGCAGATGTGAAATAAAAGAGTCGGAAGACTCACCTACCAATCGAACCCGTGCTTCAATTAACCAACGAATGTCAGTAGAAATACCTTTGATTATCAGTAATCTCATCCATTCCAAGCGAGCTTTGTAGACTTTCATCAGAGATTTTTGAGGGAGAGAAGGAAATTGCTTGCGAAGATTTGCGAGAGCTTCTTCCATCGTGAAATGAATTTACCTGCAAAAACTAAACACACAAAAATAAAACACACCAGATCACAATATATACACAAATTGCATGGGTTGCCTCCATGCGAGCGCTAAGTTTAAAGTCGTCAGCTAGACTTGACTTCTCGATCATTAGGCTGGATCTGAAAGTGTGACACTTTCTTTTTGTCACTCAAACGATTCTCCCCAGTAGTGCTTAAGACGCCTGTTTTTAACCTTGAAAGTTTTGTGGAGTTAGGATCATGTATCTCAACGGCTCTATCTGGTAAAACTTTGGTGATCACAAATGGGCCTGACCACCGTGATTTTGGCTTCCATGGGAAGAATTTCACCCTTGATTTGTTTAACAGTACCTTCTGCCCTGGTTCCAGTTGTATGCGCACTAACTTCTCATCATGTCTTTTCTTACCCTTTTCTTTGTACAATTTGGCATCCTCAAAAGGCTGATTGTGAATTCCTCCAATTCGTTGAGCTGGTGGATCTTTTTCTCTTATGTTGCTTGTAGTGCAAGAATTGGCTCTTTAGTGCAAAAGACGCTTTATCTTTAGGCTCCACAGGCAATTGACATGTTTTAAGTTTGTCAGTAGAACTTTGCATTGCATTGGAGTTCTGAATGGTACTGTGTATCACATCAAGTCTGAAACATTCACTTCTTTTCATCATCTGGGAAATTCATGGCCTTGAAAACATTGAATGTTACTTCTTGGTCATGTACCCTCATGGTTAATTCTCCTTTTTGTACATCAATAATGGTTCGACCTGTAGCCAAGAATGGTCTCCCGAGGATGATTGGCACGTCTGCGTCTTCCTCCATATCAAGGACAATAAAATCTGCTGGGAAAATGAATTTGTCAACCTTGACCAGCATATCCTCAACTACGCCTCTTGGAAATACGAGCGTTCTATCAACAAGTTGTAGAGAGACTGAAGTGGTCATTGTTTCTCCAATCTGCAGTTTCCTGAAAATAGAAAAAGGCATCAAATTAACACTTGCACCTAAATCACATATAGCCTTACCAAAGTTATGTTCTCCTATGGCGCAAGGAATGGTGAAACTGCCAGGATCTTTCAACTTCGGGGGAAGTTTCCTCTGAATGATGGCGCTGCGTTCTTCTGTCAATGCTACTGTCTCGTAATCTCCCAATCTCCATTTTCGTGAAAGAATATATTTCATGAATTTTACATAGCTGGGCATTTGTTCCAAGGCTTCTGCAAATGAAATGTTGATGTGCAGCTTTTTGAACACCTCCAGGAAACGAGGAAACTGCTTGTCCAGTTTGTTTTTCTGAAGACGCTGAGGAAAATATGGAGGTGGAGTGGTCTGTTCTTTTTCCTTTGCTTCTTTTTCCTCCGTCTGTTGCGCTGTTTCTTTTGGAACTTCCTCAGCAGTTGTTTTGGCTCCAACATCTTTGTTGATTTCAGTACCGCTTTTTAACATGATGGCATGACACTGCTCCTTCCCTATGTTCCTTGGATTTGGTTCTGTGTTGCTGGGAAGATTTCATGGCGGTCTGTAAATCTGAGCATTGGCTAGTTGTCCGATTTGATTCTCTAGTGCTTTGATGGAAGCAGATTAGCTCTGAAACATAGCATCGTACCTTTTTAACTGAGTCACACTTCTGCTATTCTTGGTTCATTTACCTGCTCATGTCCTTTGTTCTGTTGCTGGAATCCAGGTGGTGGATAGTTTTGTTGCCCTGAATTGTTGCTCCATGAAATATTGGGATGATTCCTCCACCCTGGGTTGTAGGTGTTGGAATATGGATTGTTCCCCTGTCTGTTGAAATTGTTGACAAAATTCACCGTCTCTTCAAGTTGGTTCGACTCTGGTGCTCCTCCATATGGTGAACTTGTGGATCCAGTGGTAAGAGTCTCCATAAATTTGCATATCTGATCCAGCTTGGCGTTGACTGCTTATTTGCTCCACTTTCATAAATTCCTACAATTCTTTGGATCATGCTCCTTTCTGTTGGCCACAATGAATTGTTGTTGGTCATTTCTTCGATTAGTTCCCAGGCTTGATCTTCTCCTTTCACCATTAAAGCTCCTCCAGCAGCAGCATCGATTGTGGTTCTCATTATTCTAGAAAGTCCATTATAGAATGTTTGGACTTGAAGCCATTTTGGAATCTCATGGTGAGGACATTTCCGGAGCAAATCTTTGTACCTTTCCCAAGCTTCGTAGAGAGTTTCTGAGTCTTGTTGTACAAAGGATGTGATGTCATTCCTCAGTTTTCCAGTTCTGGCTGGTGGAAAGTACTTTGCAATAAATTTGGTGGCTAAAGTGTTTCAAGCTGTGATAGAACCTGCTGGTAGTGAATGTAGCCAAGCTTTAGCTCTGTCCTTCAAGGAGTATGGGAAAACACGCAGTCTCATTGCTTATTCAGCTTCTCGGTTGTAATTGAAAGTGCCACAAACTTCCAAGAAGTTGCTGATGTGGGCATTAGGATCTTCAGTTGCATTCCCCCCAAACTGAACTGACTGCTGAATCATCTGAATGCATGTTTTGATGTCACCCGCATTTTCTGGTAAGGGAGGAAGTACAATACAAGAAATGAGTCTGTCAACCACCGGAATGGTTCTGTCTCGAATGGGAATTGGTGGTGCAACCTCAAAAGGTTCAGGTTCCATGTTGACTAAAGTTTCTTGGCCTTCTCGTCGTTCCCTTCTCAACTGTCTGATGGTTCTTTCAATTTCCGGGTCAAGCGGTCGAAGTTCAAAGCTTCTGGTTCGTCTCATGTAGTTTCTGAGAACCTGAAACACAAGAAAACAAAAACAATAAGTAAAAAGAAAATTAGATACAAGTAAAAGTATCTAACCCTTAAACTAATAGTGAAAGATAAATACTTCCCCGGCAACGGTGCCAAAAACTTGACCGGCGTAAACACACATGTATAACGCAAGCGCACGTATCGTTCAAGTTGTATAAAAATATCGATCCCACGAGGACTTAATATCTAAACTATTAATTTTATGAGGTCAAATGATTACTAGTATCTAACAGGTTGTTTGATTGATTTGAAATGGTGACGATTCTAAATTTAAAAACAAGTAAATTAAATTATTTGAGAGTAGGTTTTAAGAAAACTCAATATTAAAAACTATCCAGGGTTGTGATTTTTTTCCAATATCATTTTAAAGATGAAGTGGTTATTTTATAGTTGGGTAATATATTGATTTATTAACCTGGAACACTAAATTATGTGAAAGCCTCTGTCGATGGTCAGACACAAATACCCAATTTAACCCAATTGAACCATATGTCTATGTCAAATAAATTATCTGGATTCATTAAGTTTAAGTTCCAATTATGGCTACCCCCGCCCGACAGGTATATGTCTATCCTGTAAGGAAATCTATTAAAGGGTTATCTATCCTCAAGGAAGATCGTGGGCTATTGAGTCTAAGGTCTTAAACCTAAAATCTCTATGTCTAGTTCATTTTAAGTTTACCTAATCAATTTTATTAGTGGCCAGTTAATAAAAAGCATTAAGATTAAGACTCAATAAATAAATCTTTATATTACCCAAACTATAATCTAACCCCTTATAAACCGGTGATATTGGAATTCATCACAACCCTAGATAACTAATTTAGTTACAACACATAACTAGGGCTAGTAAAAATTTAAAAGTAAAAGCCTTAAAGTAAAATGCTGAAAGTAAATACGGTAAAGTAATATGAAAAGTAAATATTACAATAAAATAAAATGCTAAGTTAAAAGGAATTACTTTTACTATTTACTATTTTAGATATCTCATATAAAATAATATGTAAACTTATGATAACATTACCAACCAGCCATATAGGCGGTAACCTGATTAATTCAAATTAAGTCCGACAAGCCATAAAGGCGGTATGATTTGTCCATGAACCTGCCATATAGGCAGTAAGAAAATTTAATTGCCAACCAGCCATATAGGCGGTATCCTTGATTAGTCAGGTTTAAACCAGTTTAAAATGAATTACCAGCAGACCAATATGGCGGTATCCTTTTTAAGTCAAATTTTAAATAGTTAATATATTATTTTTAAGGGAGATTAATCTAAATAGCAATAGTAAAAGAATTACCTTTCACCCTAGCAGAGGGAAGTTACCTCCTCATGGTTGAATAGTAAACACTGTAAAAATAAAGAAAGTAAATTACTATTATTACAGAACGTAATTAAAATTAAATAATACAAAACGTAAATTAAAAGAAACTAGAGAGAAGACTCCCTATTTACATCAAAGAATTGAGAGAGAATGGTACAATTGAAACTAAAATCTCGAGCTCAATCTATAGACTTCGGTAGGCCACGGGCGTTGCGACGCCAGAGGCTTTGGCGTCGCGACGCTCGAACAGTTCACTTGGTCCACACGTTTTGACTTTGACTGTTGACGCGGATTTCGTCGGCCCAATAATAATTCGACACATGGCACGTGGTAAGATTCGGTTCAATGAGAGGATGACACATGGCAGAATATGATTCGCCGATGATTCGGTCCAATGAGAAGATGACACGTGTCACGCGGAGTATCGGCACCATAGGCTTGTGACACATGTCCCGGCGCATGTTAGCGGATCCTCTGTGATAGTGACACGTGGCACGACGCACGTTAGCAAAGTCAACTTTTCAGATTCTGACACGTGGACTCGGCGCACGTTAGTAAGGGCCAGCGCACGTTAGGCGTCGCGACGCTCACAAATGACCAAAATGCCCTTTTTCCAATTTTCACTGTTTTGGTCCAAATCACCTCCAGAATGTCCTGAAACTTTATTTATCTACAAAATAACACAAAAAACATCAAAATATTCACAAAACTCAAGAAACTATATAAAATATTAGGTTAAATGAGTGGGAAATAGTGAGAGATTTACCACTAATCAAGTACAGAGTTATGAACGTTACGTTGCATTTCATGTTTTTGAGTTGGGCAATGGTCCCTATGTGTAAGTTTTTGTTTATGATAAGTTTTAGTAGTATGATCACAGTCAGAGGCTCAGAGGGATAAGTCAGTATATTCCCTACCGATAGCATCTCCGGGAGAGAGATGTTACAATCAGCTCGAAATGAAAGTACATCGGAATGACTGACTTCACTGCGGACCAAAATGAATGACATCACTCTGGAATGACAATACACTGGGGTGACTGACATATCTTTGGAATGAAAGAACACCAGAGTGACTAACATCACTCCGTAATAAAAGTACACATGAGTCATGATCACTCCGAAATGAAAGAACACTCTAGTAATAATCACTCCGGAATGAAAGCACATTGGAGTGATGATCATTCCTGAATTTAAGCACACTGGAGTGATGACATCACTACGGAATAGACACTGGAGCTACTGAAACCATCATGTAAGAGAAGTACATTGGAGACATTGACATCACTCTGGTGACTGACATTTCTCCAGAATGGAATTAAACTAGAGTGATGATCACTCCGGAATGAAAGTACACTGGAGTGACTAATATCTCTTCGAAATGAAAGCACACCGGAAGCAGCAGCTGCAGAACTTGACCTCATCTCAGCCTATGAAGAGATTACTAGCTCACATTCAACCTTCTATTTCTTAGGATGATGTCAGGGATGACACTTCTCCTCATCATCGGAAGTTGGAGATCTAGGACAGACAAGAATAGGAATCCCGACCAAGGAGAATGAGGTGCGCATATTCGTTCTCTTGGACTTGACCTAGGCTGGGGGAGACGATGCACCAAAGAGGAGTCTAACTATAACTTCCCCATCACGGGAATGCTATCGATAGGCAATAGATCCCACTGTCGCCTAAGCCTCTAACTTATGCAATAGAAAACTCATTTTTATCATAATACTATGCCATCTTATAACTAGTTACACATGCAACCTTAAAATTAGCACAAATGCATAATCATGAAATATATGCATGTCTGAAAATATTTATCATATACACATCGTCAATCATATGTCTATAATACATCAAAATGAAATTCCAAAGAACTACATTCTATATGAATATAGATCTGTAATGATGGACCCTGTAACTAATGACTGCAGCATAACTCTTGTCCTCGAACTGAGTCTCCAAAAATACGCGTGGCTCACCAAAAGATGGATCATGTAAAGGAACTGGGAAGTGGTGGGGGTGAGTCATATGGAACTCAGTGAAAGGAACTACAAAATCAAAGAAACTGATCATTATAAATGTTTAAAATCATTTTAGCTTTAAAATATTTTTGAAATCCTATGATTGGAAACTAATTCTTTTCTTTTAAACTTGAGAAAACTGCTTCTGAAATATTTTTTCTTGCATAAAATCTCTGGAACTGTAGAAAATCTGATGCATGGGGGCGTTACATATCGTCATCCCCCCATACGTCTAACTAGTGGTCTTGGAGCGTTACGTATCGCTGTCCCTCAAACCAATGAACTAGAGCCAGAAGTATTTATCCATGCTAATACCTAACCCTGAAACTAGGGTCTAGGGACGTTACATATCACCGTCCCCCTAGCCCTAAACTACGTGTGCACACGGTCTCTGTCCGTCAATTTCATAAGTCAGAGCTGAGGTAGGTTTTTCCCGCATGCCTCCAAAATCATGTGTACTCAAGCTTTTAAATCTCAAAGTTACTCAAAGCTTTATTATTTAAGAAATAACTGAAAATCAATTTGGCTAACTCCCTAAAGTATTTAAAATAAGTCTTGATCAATCATAAATATAATTCAACTTTGAAAGAAAAGCAATCCACTCACAGATTCTGAAGTTTGGTCAACTTTGCTTCATGTCGCCGAGGGAGATCGCGACTCTTGTCGAGTATCTTAAATCCAATCATTTATTTCCTAATGGATTCTCCAAACTTCCTCTTTTTCTTCGTAGAGTTGTTTGGTGATGGTTTACTCTTAATTGTCCTTAGAATTTTTGAAATAGAAATTGAAGTTCTTCTCTTCACTTTTCTCTATCTCAACGCCCAAAGGGAAATTTGAAAAAATGTTACCTTAAGTTCCCTTACAATTTACTTAACAATAATTCTAGAAAAATCTAGGAAAATTTTTGTTGGGCCTTCCTAATCCAACTAAAGAAACTTGGGCTCTAAATTAAGTTATTACTTTGGTTGTTGGGCTTATCGTAGATTGGAATGAAAATGGCCAATCACCCCAAGGCACCTAGGCCCAATTGGCCCATGCTAAACTCATTAGGCCTATAATTATGTATATGTCTATTCTCTCTAAGTCGATTTCCGGGAATTTTCCATTAATATCCAGAAAAGAAAATTCTTATGTTAACTCATTACGTCCCTAGCTGAACTTGAAAATATTTTGAGTCGTTATAATTTCTCCCCCCTCAAAATGATTCGTCCTCGAATCATAACATTTAAAGGTATGAAGTGTAGCTTCTTCTGTGAATAGTTGGGGGTATTGCTCTCTCATGGTTTCTTCTAGTTCCCATGTAGACTCTTATTCCTTGTGGTGTTGCCAAATCACCTTGACTAAGGGAATCCATCGAGATCGTAGCTTTCTTGTCTCTCTACCAACGATAACTACCGGTTGTTCTGAATAAGATAAGTCTTGACAGATATCGACTGTCTGGGGTTCCAACACATGAGATTCATCATCTAGATACTTTCGTAGCATAGACACGTGGAAAGATGGATGTATTCTATCCATGTTGGGGATCTGCATAACTTCTTTAAAATGAGATACACCTTTAGAAGTATCTAGAACTACCCAATGAACCTAGTACTGAGCTTACCCTTTTTGCCGAATCTCATAACTTCTTTAAAATGAGATACTTTTGGAAACACAAAATCCCCAACCTGGAACTCCAAGTCCTTTCTCCGGTGGTCTGTATAACTCTTCTAGCGACTCTAAGTCGTACCCAGCCTTTCCCTGATTAGATTTACTTTCTCCACCACATCTTGTACAAAATCAGGCCCCAATAACTTTTGTTCCCCAATTTCGAACCACCCAACTGGGGATCTGCACTTCCTACCATACAAAGCCTCGAATGGTGTCATTTGAATACTTGTTTGATAACTAATATTATAAGCAAATTCTATAAGTGGAAAATACAGGTCCCAACTACCCTCAAAATCAATCACAAGCCCGAAGCAAGTCTTCTAGAGTCTGTATGGTTCGTTCTGTCTGACCATCCGTCTGAGGGTGGAAGGTTGTACTAAAGTGTAACTGGGAACCTAAAGCCTCCTGAAATGATTGCCAAAACTTGGAGGTAAGCTGAGAACCTCGATCAGAGACGATTGAGATAGATACTTCATGCAACGACACTATCTCATCCAGGTACAGTTTGGCATATTGAGCTACTGTGTAGCTAGTCCTAACTGGAAAGAAGTACGCAGATTTTATCAATCTATCCACAATCACCCATATAGAATCACACCCTTTTAAAGTACGCGGGAGCCCAAATATAAAGTCCATAATGATCTTTTCCCATTTCCACTCCGGAATGTTTAAACTCTGAAGTCCCCTTAGACTTTCTACTTAAGGCATTAGCTACAACGTTAGCTTTGACCGGATGATACTGAATGGAACAATCATAATCCTTCAATAATTCTATCCACCGTCTCTGCCTTAAACTCATTTTGACTTTGGATATATTTAAGGTTTTTGTGATCGGTGAAGATTTCAAACTTTTCACCATATAAATAATGTCGCCATATCTTCAGAGCAAATATTATAACTGCAATCTCCAAATCATGAGTGGGATAATTTTGTTCATAAGGCTTCAACTGTCTGGAAGCATTAGCAATCACTCCCCCCTCTGTATCAACACACATCATAATCCCACCCTAGAAGCATCACAATACACTGTAAACCCTCATTATCCCGTGGCAGTGCAAGAACAGAAACATAAGCAGTAGTCAATCGGTGTTTGAGTTCCTGAAAACTCTTTTCACAAGCATCTGACCACTCAAACTTCACATTATTCTGAGTTAATCGTGTTAACAGAGTAGCTATTCTAGAGAAATTCTCTACGAACCTCCTATAATACCCTGCTAACCCTCAGAAACTGCGAATCTCCGTTATATTTTTAGGTCGATGTTAGTTCTGAATAGCCTCAATCTTTTGAGAATCTACTCCAATCCATTCCTTAGACACCACATATCCCAAAGAATCCCACACTAGTCAGCCAAAACTCACACTTCGAGAACTTGGCATACAACTTTTGTTCCCTCAGTGTCTGCAACACCTGATGCAAATGCTCTGCATGCTCCTGCTAATTACACTAATACACAATAATATCATCAATGAAGACTATCATAAATCGGTCTAGAAAAGGTCTAAACACCATGTTAATCAAATCTATAACGCCGCATGGGCATTGGTCAGACCAAATGATATTACTAAAAACTCGTAATGTCCATATCTGGTTCGAAAAGCTGTCTTCGGAACATCACTCTCTCTAATCTTCAATTGATGATAACCTGATCGTAGATCGATTTTTGAAAAACACTGTGCCCCCTGTAATTGATCAAATAGATCATCAATCCTCGGTAGTGGATACTTATTATTGATTATCACCTTATTCAACTGTCGATAGTCTATGCACAATCGTAGTGTCTCGTCCTTCTTTCTCACAAATAAAACCAGAGCCGCACCCACATGGACACACTGGGGTGAATAAATATCTTATCCAACAAGTCTTGCAACTGCACCTTCAGCTCCTTAAGTTCTGCATGGGCTATCCTGTACGGGGAAATTGATATAGGTTAGGTGTCTGGCATTACATCTATACAAAACTCAATCTCTGTATCCTATGGTAATCCTGGAAACTCATATGGGAACATATCAGAATACTCCCTCACTATCGGAATCAGCTCAAGGTCTATATTTCCCGCTCTTCTATCTGTCACATATTCCAAATAACCCATATTTCTCTTCTGAAGTAGCTTAATGATTGCATTGCTGATATCAAATTGTGAGGCGATATACTTCTATCCCATGATAAACTTTAATTGATCGATCGAGAGAATATGTAACATTAAAGTCCTTCTCCCGAAAATCTAATACTGCTTGGTATTTAGCTAATCAATTCATCCCTAGAACGACGTCGAAGCTCAATATACTTAATAATATTAAATCGGCATAACAAGTATACCCATCAATATTATAGAACATTGTTCACACCCCACATAGATTATATGGGACCTCTTACTTGTGTGGCTATAATGATAGGTGAATCTAGAGGCTCGGTCTCTCTACCCGTCTGAGTTACAAGCATAGTGCCACAAAAGAGTTTGTAGCACCCGAATCAAATAACACCCTCGCTTACACAGAATCAATCAACAATATACCTGTGACGATTGCATTGGATGCCTGCGCCTCATGGGGGTGAGGGTAATACACCCTACCCTGAACTCTGCTGGAGCAAGCATGTCCTCAATCACCTACTGACTTTCCTTTTTCTCTACTGCATGTCCTCTATTCACAGGCCTCTGCTCTCCTCCCCCACACATCTGTTAGCTTGTGACTGGGGTGTAGATGGAGCGGCATTGAAAGATGGCAACTGATCTACTGGTACCAGATAGTCTCTCTTCAAATGGCTCATTTGTCCACACCGATAACAACCCATACTCCCAGATCGACAAGCCCACGAATGAGTCCACCCACATATCGAACATAATGGAAGGCCTCACCCTGGCTGGGCTACCGAGAGAGAAGAAACTGCACGAGAGGTGGCACTCTGAGTCGGTCTATGATCCTGACCTCATTGAACTGAACCCATATCTTTATATGTAGTAGGCAGAGCTGACACATACTGCTGTCTACTAGGGCCATTCTGTTGTGGCCTAGTCATCTCCTCTGATCTAGGTTTCTTTCGAGACTCCCTCTCTACTTGTCTCTCTCTGGCTTGTGCTTCAAATCGCATGGCAGCATCTAAAACTTGAGTGTAGGTGGTGGCCTCTGTGAAGTGGATAGAATGAAACAAATAGTCCCGAAGCCCATTAAAAAACCTTTTCACTTTCATCTCTTATGTACTGAATAAATGTGGGCGTAACGGAACAATCGAGTAAACCGAATATCATACTCAGAAACGGTCATCTGCTCTCCTTGAACCAACTGCTCAAACTCACGAGCCCTAGCATCTCTGATACTTTACGGTAAAAATCTGGATAATAAGGTTGTACTGAACTCAACCCATGTCAGTAGAGGAGCATCTCATCGTCGACCATCTCGAAAAGACATAAACCAAGTGTTGGCGACATCTCTCAACTGAAAAATAACTAACTCAACCGCCCTCTTAAGTGAACACCCCAAAGCTGAACATATGCGATCTAATTCCTCAATGAAACCACAAGGGTCAGGGGAGGACTCTACTCCCGAGAACGAGGGAGAATGAAGTTTTCGAAAAACATGTAAGGACACTAGCAATTCCTGTCATTGCATAACTTGGACTATTACTGGAGGTGGCTCATCAGGCATAATAGAAGGTCATGCTTAGAAGGTAGTAGGATATGTTTGTTTGGAGGAACTACTGTTTGATGAGCCATTGATAGTCCTACAGGTGGATGTGGAATAGGAACTGTGGGTTCTGCAGCTCTCGGTTCTGGGCCTAGAGGCTATTGCTGATGGGTAATCAACTAGGCTAGAGCTACTACTGACTGCTGAATCTGTTGTGGGCCTGCAGCTACTGGGTCATTAGGTTGAACCATCAGTGCTGCTCTATCTTCCCCTACACCACTCTCATGTACGGACTCCACTACATGCCATTATCTCACTCTATGGGAGGTACTATTGATCTCTAATTCGGATCTATGCCCTGAGGCACCCTACCACGCCTAGTCTACCTCTGACTCATATTCTACCCTTGTGTGGCATGAGATCTAAGAAATTAAGAGAGAAAATAATCAATTACATTTAAAGGAATTATAATTAATTAGAATGAGACATACCTCTACACAAAGTTACTAGAGTAAACAGTCTCTTATATATAGTAGTACCCCTGGGTATACTACATATACAAGACAATGTTACTCTCTCGTTGCAGTCACTGACTCCCTAGACCATGCTCTGTTACCATCTTTGTAATATTCCCATCATAGGAATGCTACCGGCAGGCAACCGATCACACTGTTGCCTAAGCCTCTAACTTATGCAATAGAAAATTCACTTTTATCATAAAACTATGCAATCTTATAACTAGTTACACATGCAACGTTAAAATTAGCACAAATGTATAATCATGAAATATATACATGTCTAAAAGTATTTATCATATACATATCATCAATCATATGTCTATAATACATCAAAATAAAATCCCAGAGAACTACATTATATATGAATATAGATCTGGAATGATGGACCCCATAACTAGTGACTGCAACATAACTTTTGTCCTCGAATTGAGTCTCTAAAAAATGCGTGTGGCTCACCAAAAGATGGATCCTGCAAAAGAACTGGAAAGTGATGAGGGTGAGTCATATAGAACTCAGTGAGTGGAACTACAAAATCAAAGAAATTGTATCAGTATAACAGTTTAAAATCATCTTAGCTTTATGAAATCCTTTGATTGGAAACTAATTCTTTTCTTTTAAACTTGAGAAAACTGCTTCTGAAATATTTTCTATAAAAAATCTCTGAAACTGGAGAAAATATGATGCATGGGGGCGTTACATATCATCGTCCCCCCATAGGCCTACTAGTGGTCTTGGGGCATTACGTATCATTGTCCCCCAAGCCATTGCACTGGAGCCAGGTGTGAAAATCCATGACATTGGGGTGTTACGTATCGCCGTCCCTCTGGCCCTGCAATCTAGTGGTCTTGGGGCGTTACGTATTGTCGTCCCCCAAGCCACTGAAACTCGGATCTATGGGTGTTACATATCGTCGTCCCCCTAGTCCTGCTCTACATGTTCACATGTTTAATCCTTCAATCCCATAAGTTACAACCTGATGAGGGTTTTTCTTCATGCCTCCAAAATCATAAAATCATGCTTTGAAAACATCTCTTTCTAAATCATGGCTCAATCATTCACATTTATGAAATTACTAAGAATTTATCTTGGCTAACGCCCTAGAACATTTTAAAAGTAAGTCTTGAGGTAAAAGAAATAAGTAGAAATCAATTTGAGAAAAATGGTCCACTCACATAGTTTAGGATCTGGCCGATGTTATTTCGCTTCGTCGAAGAATGTTGCGGTTCCTGCGATGATCTATAATCAAGAAACTTAATTAGAATATGAAGTATGAGACATGTTTCGAAGTTAGACTAAACTTCTCAATTATGCTAATCCATCAATACCACATGATGTATTATACTAGCGACTTATCATTTCGTATATATGTGCCTTAATATGAAACTCTTAGAGTGGTCCTCAATATTCTAGATTGAAACTGAAGTGTCATTAAATTTTTCCTGTATCGCGTCGCGATGCCCTTATAAGTCGAGCCAGGCAGAAAGTATGCTCTATTTCACGTCGCGACACGCACTTGATCAGACCTGAGGCAGAGCCTCTGTTCGTTACGTGTTGCGACGCCCATATATCCAGGCCGAGGTAGTAAGCAGCTTCTGATGATGTGTTGCGATGTCAGGTGTCGAGAGTCGCGACGCTGGCCTATTTTCAGGGACTAAAAAAATCAACTCCTCAAAGACAATGCTCAACAATCATCATACCATCCCTCTAACACCCTCACATAGGTACTTCTCCAAATTTCTACATCATTACACAAAAAGCATATCCAATCTCCAACTTCTATATACCAATTTATCCACGTCAATATATAAGAAACATATTCAATCCCCCTAACACATTCACACTCACAATGACCTCAATACATGTTAATACTATCATGATACTCTCTAAAATACATGCAAGTAACTTAATCAAAGCCAATTAAGTTAATCTCAAATCTAGGGTTTACTAAGTGTGAATTGGGGGTTTTAATTCCTTTGCTAAAAACTAAAAATTAAGAAGATAGAAAGAGAAAAGAAGCTTACCAAGCTTGAATGGATCAAAATGTCTTGAAGAATTGAAGATGAGATGAAGAATCGGCATGAGAAAGTTCCTTTACAAGCCTTTCACGTTTTTTACAAAGAAAAAAGTGAATAGTGCCTTATTTATAGGCAAAATACTGATTTTTATAATGGATTGGTTGGCTAGGATTGTGTCACCTCATCCAATCTATACCATTCTCTAAATTACTATAGCAGCAACGAAAAGCTTGATTTTTTACTTATTTCTAATTCACGTTTGGAAAAATATTCAATACAGTAGTTGTAGGACTCGGTCTTAACTTTCTGACGATATAAAATTCATAAAAATCGGAGTTCGTATTGAAAAGTTATGGCCCAAACACTAAGGGTTATCCAAAATGGAACATCGTACAAATTTGTATCGGAATTGCGAAGAATTTACCGATTGTCCCCAAAGTCATTTCGTGAGTATATATGTGCTCGAATATAATTTATATCACATATCATGCGTCCCATAATGTATTAGTCGTCAGGATTATCGGGTGTTACAAACCTTTTGCCAAGTTTTGTTAGTTACCAAATACAAATGTGACACTAACACCACTTGTTCGAACGTATACACGAACGCAGCACGAACGCAAATCTGATTTCTCCATGCTCAGTCTACTAAATATTAATCCAATTACTCCGAGATCTTTAAGACTCATTACAACTCAATTGAATTTGTTTTGTTACGGACATAGCTAGCAAATATGGAACTAACAGAAACTATAACCATTAAATTTGAAACCAGTACTAATATTTTTGAAATCATCTCATTTAACCATTAACCTGAAATCATAACCATTAAACTTGAAATCTTAAAAAATAACATGAAACTTTGTTAATGCTTAAACATAATACGAAATTGATAACATCAAAATTAAACTATAACCATTGAACTTGAAATCAAAACCAATATATTTGAAATCACCTTACCTAACCATTAACCTAAAAGCATAACCATTAAACTTGAAATATAGGGAAATCACATGAAACTCCTTTAATTCATGAAAAATTATACGAAATTTATAGTATTAAACCTAAAACTATAATCATTAAACTTGAAACCACTACCAATATATTTACAATCACCTCATTTAACCATTAACTTGGAATCATAACCATTAAATTTGAAATTTCGAATAATAACTTGAAACTCTTTAATGCTTGAAAAATTATATGAAACTGAAAGCATTAATCTGAAATCGATACCATCAAATTTGAAACAAATACTAATAAATTTGAAATCAATGCTTGCTTGAAACTTTTAACTATTAATTTGAAATTTTGATCATTAAACCTAAAATTTATCATTAAACATGGAACTAATTTTTTTATAATATATATATATATATATATATATTAAATAATTAAATATTTTTTATTTTAAAATATATTATTTTAAACTAAAGAACCACAACCGGGTGCCAATCCGGATCGTATTTATGTATGATTCATGAATACGAGAAATTCTATTTTCCATAATATTACTAATTTAATGGTAGCACCCTTGTCTTTTATACACTTATTCGATCTAATTACGATTAGATATATGATTATGATTAGATCGAAACTAAATCTGGTTTAGTGATACGTGTATATTAGACAAAGACCCTAGGATTTACAATGTAGTGTGCAGTTACAACATATTTTGTAATTGACATTGGGAAGCTCACTATAAGATGTATATCCTTAAATAAAGTTCCTGATCAAGATTTGCTAACACGGGTCAGTTAGTAAAATCCGCTGAGACCAGTACATGTCGTATATCGTATAGACATGTAGGTGTTTATTTAATAAACACTGAATGACTCACTGAAGATTTCCTAATAGACATGTAGTTGTCTACCTAATGAATATACGTAGGCGAGATCGTGCCAAAGCTGTGAGTCGAAATATATTCATGGGATCCTACTCTCACTATGGAATTCGATTTAATTATTGAATTCCCGTTCTCCATTAGGGATTACGGTATTACGTAAAGAAGTGGGAGACACTACTGGGTTATAATTCCATAACTAAGGCAGTGCGTAATTTTATGGAATATTCTGCTTCGTTTTCCTTTTATTCTATATTGTTTATAGAATTATACTTCTAATTCATTGCATGCTTATTACTTGAATGGGTTTTCTGACTTTACTTATGGTTGCGATATTCTAGAATAGGTTCTAGAAAGACAGTAGACTTAGATATTGTTAGATTAGTTGAAACCATCGAGAACTGTTGTTCCGATTTTCTTAAAAATCAAGATGGTTAGTGACTTAGTTACTAAGTCACGATTAGTAATCTATATAGATATCTGTTTTAGGATATAATTATCTAGTAAGAATAGTTTCTTATGCAGTAAGAATTGACGTGAATTAGTTCATGTCTCGAGATTCTTGACTGGCATTAAGAAAATCCATTTAGTATTTGTTTATCTTATAATGACGTTTCTTGGCTTTAGTGACTTTTAGAAGTCATGTGTCTGACACAATTTGCTAATCAATCATTTGCAATTGCTGTGAATAATTGAACGTAAATTATAAAGCTTAAGAAATGAGATGTGTATAGTTGCATATAGAGAATATTGATTCTCACAATACGACAACTATAGGTATTGGATACCAGATCTCCCGTTTAGTTAATTAAAATAATGTTTAATAATTGTTTTGATATTTGATATCAGAACTTGCGACTATTGGATAGTTACTTGTTCTTTATAAGCAGTTGTTACATATTTTAATACGACTAGTAGTGTCATTAATGAGAAGATAAACATTAAGAAAATATTCGGTTAACTAAATAACTTAGAACCGTGCTTTATGAGATTTTATCATAAAAGCATTAAATGCTTATTCCTTATAGTAAAGGATGGTCTGATACGAGATCATACTATATATCCTTATCCATTTAATGAATATTGTATTCAGGATGTGATTAAATCTCATTTAACCAATGATCGTCATTGGACCACAAGATTTATTAGACTAATACATTGGATGTATGTAGTTTAATGAATTAGAAATTGACTTAGATAGTTTTCTTTACTCCGTAACTTAGTTAATGAATTGTCATGACATAGTTGTGAGTTTCTGAAAGAATATATATTGAACATCTTGAATGGTTCGAGAACTTTCAATATGTTTTCTAATGAAATGCGGATAGAATATTTTGAATGGTTCAAAGATATTCTATTTGAACTTTCAATAGTTGCGATTTTCTCTCAACAATCTCCCTGATAAGATGAAATCGCATGAGTACATGCTTGGATTTCTGGTGGGACCTTGGTTCCTTTGATTGAGCAATGGTGCCCGTGTTGTCACAGTACATCGTGACACCATTCTTTATCGCGGGAAGCACTTCCAGCTCCGTGATGAACTTCTTTATCCAGACTGCTTCTTTAGCTACCTCAGATGCTGCAATATACTCGACTTCAGTGGTGGAGTCCACTGTAGTTGACTGCTTTGAGCTTTTCCAACTGACAGCTCCGCCATTCAAAGTAAACAGATATCCTGTTTGCGATCTGCTGTCATCCCTATCGGTCTGAAAGCTCGCATCACAGTAACCAATGACTTTCATCTCAGAACAATCTCCATATGTCAAGAACACATCCTTAGTTCTTCTCAAATACTTGAGGATTGTTTTTACAGCTGCCCAGTGTTGCTCACCAGGATTTTCCTGATACCTGCTCGTTATGCTAAGAGCATAAGAGACATCAGGTCTTGTACATAACATGGCGTACATGATCGATCCTATTGCTGAAGCATAAGAGATCTTACTCATACGCTCTCTATCTGAAGGAGTATGTGGACATTGCTCCTTAGATAATTTGATTCCATGACAAGTAGGGAAATTACCTCTTTTAGAATCTTCCATTTTGAATCTTTTCAAAACTTTATCTATGTACGTAGATTGAGAAAGTCCTAACAACCTCTTAGATCTATTACGGTAGATCTTAATGCCAATGATGTAGGCTGCTTCTCCCAAATCTTTCATGGAGAAATTCTGAGATAACCATTGCTTGGTGGCTTGCATCATGGGAATATCATTCTCGATGATTAATATGTCATCGACATATAATACAAGAAATATAACAGCACTCCCACTATTTTTCCTGTAAACACAAGGCTCGTCTACATTTTTGATGAAGTCAAATTCTTTGATTGTCTCATCAAATCATATATTCCAACTTCTAGAGGCTTCCTTGAGTCCATAAATGGATCGTTTAAGCTTGCATACTTTATTATGATCATCCTTTGATGCAAACCCCTCAGGTTGTGTCATATAGACTTCCTCTACGAGGTTCCCATTAAGGAAAGCTGTTTTGAAATACATCTGCCAAATCTCATAATCAAAGTGTGCAGCTAGTGCCAGTAAAATTCGAATGGACTTTATCATTGCAACAGGCGAGAAGGTTTCGTCATAGTCAATTCCTTGGATTTGTCTATAACCTTTCGCCACCAACCTAGCCTTATAGGTTTGGATGTTGCCTTCTGCATCAGTTTTACGCTTGTAAATCCACTTGCAGCCTATGGGTTTTATCCCTTCAGGTGCATCCACCAAGTCCCAGACTTGATTCTGATACATAGAGTCTATTTCGGATTTCATGGCCTCAAGCCACTTGACTGAATCAATGTCACGCATTGATTCATCATAAATGGTGGGATCGTCATTATCAATGACCTGATCATGTTCCTTATCAATATGGAAACCATATCTTTTAGGCTCATATCTTTCCCTACCATACCTTCTAAGTTCATAACCTTGTGGTTGTTCTGTCGCTGCCCTTTTGAGGGGCATGGGGTTTAGTTCTATGTTAGTTTGTTCTTCTCGTACCTCATCGAGGTCAAGTCTACTCCCACTATATTTCTTGAGAAGGAATTCATTCTATAGAAATTTAGCATTTCGTGAGACAAATGTTCTTTGTTCATTTGGGACGTAGAACACGTATGCTCTTGAGTTCAATGCATATCCAACAAACTTACATTTAATTTCCCTATCATCCAATTTATTAGTTTGTGTGAGCTTAACATATGCGTTACATCCCCAAACTCTTAGATAACTAAGACAATGACGTTTCCCAGACCATGACTCATATGGTGTTTGACTAACAGTCTTGGAAGGAACTTGGTTTAGTAGTAGTATTGCAGTTTCTAAAGCAAGACCCCAAAATGAAAAAGGTAGATCCGTGTCTGGCATCATTGATCAGACCATATCTAATAATGTCTGATTTCTCCTTTCAGAGACCCCATTATGCTGTGGAGTTCCCGGAGGAGTCCACTGGGAAACAATGTCATTTTCTCTCAAGTAATCTTGAAATTCATTGCTTAAGTATTCACCACCTCGGTCAGACCTTAGTGACTTAATACTTTTATTAAGCTGGTTTTCTACTTCAAATTTGAAGTCTTTGAATTTCTCAAAGGCTTCAGATTTGTACCGCATAAGGTACACATACCCATATCGCGAGTGATCATCGATAAAGGTAATGAAGTAGGAGAATCCACCTCTAGTGGTAACTGACATTGGTCCACATACATCAGAGTGTATGAGTTCTAATGTCTCCGCTGCACGTTGTCATTTACCTTTGAAGGGTAATTTGGTCATTTTACCGAGTAAACAAGACTCACAAGTTCCATAAGGTTCATATTTGAAGGGTCTGAAATACCCATCCTTATGTAGCTTAGTTAATCTTGTTTCATTGATATGACTTAAGCGACTGTGCCATAGAAGTGATTCATTGAGATTATTCGAGTTAACGTTGTATATATTAGAGGTTGAACATTCTTTGTTAGTTTGTAAGACATAGATACCATTATTCACAATACCATCTCCATATTTTATTTCATTGAAATAAATAGTACATTCATTACAACTTATTAGGCATGAAAAGCCTTTATTACATAAAAAAGAAATTGAAATGATGTTTTTTACTAGAGAAGGTACATAAACACAATCTTCTAAGTCTAAAACTAAACCATTCGGCAAAACTACTGAATAAGTCCCCACGCACAATGCATATAGTTTTGCTCCATTACCCATGCGTAAGTCAACCTCCCCATGACGGAGTCTCCTACTGTTTCTCAGGCCCTGCATATTGTTACACAAGTGAGTCCCACAACCGGTGTCAAGCACCCAAGTAGAAGGTTCATAGTTTTGAGAATATAGTTCAATCATATACAGCATACCTGAAGCATTGGGCTTATTGGCCTCTTGGGCTTCCCTAGCTTCCGTGGCTTTCAAGGATCTGCAGTCTTTCTTCCAATGACCATTCTTTCCACAAAAGAAACATTTCTCATTTCCTTTTTTCTTCTCCACCTTACCATTGGGCTTTAGTGTTGGGTTCTCTAAGAACTAGCCAAGGATCTAATAAGCATAAAATAAGTGTGAATACGCAAAGAATTGGCGGAAATACTTACATTGAACGGATTGGATGTAGGTGGAGAGTTCAAAACTTTTCCTTTGAGAAGTTGCTCCAAGCTTTATTTTAATTGTATGTTGAGCTTCCAAGCTTGTTCTTGAATTCCAAACTCAAGGGTTAGTGTCCCTAACACCATTGAAGGACTCATTTGAGGTGCTAGCATACATGATTTTTGAATAAAAAATCATCAAATGTGAACCCTAGGTTCACACCACTTTGAAAGAAAAATGGAGGAGAGTTTCGGCCATTGGCCTTGAGAGAGAGAGAGGTGTTTTCTTATTTTGTAAAATTGTGTTGTTTATATTGATTTTGCAAAATCAAAAAGTCTAATACCAAATCTCCAAGAGTTGGTAAAAGTCTATCACAATTTTAAGATTATGTGTCTAACAAGTTAACATCAAAATCTCTACTAACTTCCATCAAACAAAAGCCAAGTGTTTGACTAATGATGTGACTTGTTGTGGGCCCCACTTTAATTCAAAATCCGAGTGGGCCCGTAAATATATTCCGGGCTCGGGTTCGTTAATTCCGAAATAATGAATTTTCTGTTGCGACGTAATTAAATCAAATTTAATTTAAATAATTATGTCTAGCAAAATTACTATTTAAAGTCGCTCGCGAATTAATTCTAAATTAATTCGTTCGCCTGAATTAAAATCCAATTTTAATTCCGTTATGAAATCTAATTTCATTTAATATATCGAATATATTTTTTATCGATTAATTCCGAATTAATCATTCTCTCTCTATCAATTGAATTTTATCCCAGATAAATTTTCGCCGTAATTAATCCCAGATTAATTTTCTCTCTCTCATAATTAATCCCAGATTAATTCTGTTCGAGTCATACGTCATCGGTGAATCTTCGGGAAGCGACCCATGAGATCCCTGGATATGTTGGTGTTGGGTTTCTATTAAGTCCCAATATCGATTTCAAGCAAGAAATCATGTGCGAATACAACAAGAAGTATGGCGGAATCATACTTACAATGATCGGATTTGCGATGCGTCGAACACAAAACTTTAAGCTCCTTGAACTCTCGGCTTTCTCCTCTTTGGTGTGCTCCATTTGCTCGGCCAACCTCCATGGAAGTCCTCCAAGCTCCAAGCTTTGAATGATGATTCCATGCTCATAAGTTGGTTTCCCTATCACCTTAGGATGACCTTTCATATGCTAGCATTGGAAAAATTGCCACAATCTTCCTTGTTCTTCTTCTGTGTCTCGGCCAAGCAAGAAATGAGAAGAAAAATGGCTTCAAAAGCCAATTGGGAGATAAGGGAAATTTTGGCTCCAAAACCGTGTGAGTGATGATGAGAGAGAGATGAATTGTGTTGTGTATATGGTTTTAATTTTTCCAAAAATCAAATACCAAAAAAACAATTACCAATTATCCAAAAAAGGTCCAAGACTTAAAGTCTTCAACCACCTCCGTCAATCAATGAATAGTGACTGGTTGTCAATCACTCAAAACGACAAGACATCCATCACTTGAATGACGAGTGATGTGATGCGTGATGTGACTTGTGGGCCGCACTTGAATTCAAATTGCGAGTGGGCCCGCAAACATTCCCGGGCTCGGGTTCGCTAATTCTGAATTAACGAATTTTCTGTTGCGACGTAATTAAATCAAATTTAATTAAATAATCATGTCTAGCAAAATTACTATTCACATCGCTAACGAATTAATTCTAAATTAACTCGTTCGCCCGAATTAAAATTTAATTTTAATTCCGCGTCGAAATCCAATTTCGCATAATATATCGAATATATTATTTTATCGATTAATTCCAAATTAATCGTTCTCTCCTTTAAATAATATTTTATCTTAGATAAAATATCTCCGTAATTAATCCCAGATTAATTTTCTCTCTCTTATAATTAATCCCAGATTAATAAAGTGCGAGTCATACGTCATCGGTGAATCTTCAGGAAGTGACCCATGAGATCCCCAGATATATTGGCAGTAAATCCGGTCGTCGGACTATCCGAACACGTACGTACCTAGTACTACGTTTTTACCGATTTACAAGACATGGTTGGCTTCTAGCAAAGCACCGTACCTACCCAATTCTCCATAAATATTCTTACTGGAATATGTGATCTATATCAGGCGTAGTATACGTAGTATTGCGTATTACGATCCAGTATCGGATGTCACGTGCAAGGCCTGGGGCTGGAATTGTGTCTGCCCCGTACGAAGCACATATCGGATCTCTGGTAACTAGTCTCTATAATCGGATAAACATGACCTAGTCATTTTATCCCGATAGCTGCAGGGTAAAAAAGCACCAGTTCTGTATCCTACGTGATCATCATCTCCACTATGACTGGAGTGATACTTCCATCTTGACATCACACCCAAAACACTACGATTCTCAATATACCCAGAAGAGGTGTACACAGAACCTGTTAAAGCCCTGGACGACCAAAACCAAAGTATATTGATTGTCGCAAGTATTAGCGGTGCAAGTCTCAGGTTAAGACCAAATACACATACCCTGATTCGGACTTCCATAGACACATAGTCATACTACCAATGGAATTCGAGGGGTCTATCCAGAGCGAAGCTGTTTCCGTACCATCAGTAAACACAACCTCCTATTACACTTGCATGAGTATCCTATACCCAAATATATGAGAACTATGCTGTTATGCTCCCACAACGCGCACAAGTGTAATACTAGTCTTTTACGCATTATCGATGTCCAATCTCGATAATACTCTGACTAGGGATATTTAATGATTAAACCTTCGTGGATTGATACTGTCTCATATCATCTCAATCTGGAACTAATCATAAGGACCTTTTATCATTTATATATCTTGGTAAACTAATTACAAATGATAAAAGGGCAATTTTCCTTTGTCACATAGTTAATTTGTACAACAACACCATGATCTGTACAAATAGTGATGATATGGGTCAAATTGTCCAACAATCTCCCTCTTGGCCTATAGCCAATTACTCAAGTGTCCTACACCCGAACTATGTACGGTTCGCTCAAACTTCTGCTGAGGAAAGGCTTTCATCTGTGGATTTGCATGATTATCATCTGATGTGATTTATTCGATCATCACATCACCACGATGTATGATCTGAACGAATCAGATGAATATTTGAAGTATGTATCTGGATCGTTGATGAGACCATTAATTCTTTAGCCTGTGTTGTACCTAGCTCAGCTGCTAACAGAACTACTCCTAATCTAATTAGGATTATTATCGACCCAATGGCTTCTATTGCTGCCTCAGCTGCAGCAATAATCCGCTTGTGTTGTTTATTCGGCAACATTATCTTGCTTGGAAGATTTCCATCTCACTGTTCCGTTATTCAAACTGTATAGTATCGTTGTTACGACTTATAGTCATTATTATCGGTTAGGAAACTTGCAGCAGTGAACCTAGTCACTTCAAGTTCTCCATCTCCATAGTATAAGACATCATCCTTAGTTCATCTAAGATACTTAAGGATGTTCTTAACATCAATCCAGTGACTATCACTTGGATTGGCCTGATTGTGAATCCATATGCTCAAAGCATATGAGACACCAGGTCACGTACATTTATTTCAATGTACGAGTTCTCGGAGAGTGCTAACAACTTTTAGATCTATCCCAGTAGATCTTTATTCCTAGAATAAATGTTGTCTCTCCCAAGAATTCTACGTAGAATTTTCTTGAAAGCCAAGCTTTCACCGATTGTATTATGGGAATATCATTTCCAAGAATTGATATGTCATCATTACTTAGGACATTCACTGTCAGTGCGCTCCCACTAACCCTCTTATACACAAGAATCATTTTCGTTTTGAATTAAATCATATACCATTATGATTACATCAAAACGATAGTTCCAAGAACGCTATGCTTTCTTCAATCCATCCATGGATCGAATTAACTTGCAAACCTTGTTTGCTCATTTTGGTAAGACAAAACCGTCAGGATGTTATAAACATCCTCCAAAAGTTTTCCATTTAAGGAAAGCGATTTTGACGTTCAGCTGCCATATTTCATAAATGAAACATGCAGCATTAGCAAGCATTATCCAAATGGATTTAACCATGGCAACGAGTAAAAGGTTTCGTCGTAATCGACATAATGTTGATAACGATACCTTTTCGCTACAAGCCTAGCTTAGTACGTTGGTATGTTGCCTTCCATGTATGTCTTCCTTGAAGACTAATATAGTACCAATAGGCACAATGCCTTCCGGTACAACAACCAGTGTCCAAACTTAGTTGGTATACATGGAATCCATTTTGGACATCATGGCACTTTGCCATAATAGGGAGTCGATACCTTGTATCACTTCCTCATACGTAGTCAGTTAGTTTTCCTCAATAAGATAGACATCTTTATGAGGTGAGATCAGAAACTCATACCTCCCAGGTTGTTTTCTGACTCTCTCCGACTTACGCGGTTCTTGTGTATTCGAAGATTGTGGTTCAGTTTTATCTTTGATGAACTATTTGTGTTCCATTAAAGACTTGGTGCCTGGAATAGTATTACTCCGATTTTCAGCGAGTTTTACTTTCCTCCCACTTACCGCTGCATATAGGTATTCCTCTTAGGAAAACCGCATGGCGAGCAACAATTACATTGTTCTCTTGTGATTTGTATAAGTACTATACTTTGGTTTCCCCAGGATAACTTACATGTTAGGCACTTATCCGATTTGGGTTTTAGTTTGGTATCATCCAAACATATGCCTAGCATTCCGAAATCTTCAGGAATGAGAAAACCCGGTTTCTTTCCTGTTCATATCTAATATGAAGTCTGTCAAACAGATTTTCATGGAACCTTATTCAAAATAAGTTTTGCACTATTAAATGCGTATCCGTTGAAGGAAATGGTAGCTCAGAGCGACTCATGATTAACCTTATCATGTCCAACAAAATTTGGTTTCTCCGTTCAGACACACTGTCAAACTGATGTGTTCCGGGAGGAGTCCTAATGAAAGAATACTATACTCTTTCAAGTATATGAGAAACTTATTGCTTAAGTATTTTCCATCATGGTCTAACCGTGACGGTTTTAATACTTTTACCGATCTGTTTGCTTACTTCGTGTCGAAACTCTTTGATTTAATCAAAAGTTTCTGATCCGTGTTTCAAAAGAAACATATAACCATAACGCGATGCCACATCCGTAAAGATTTCGAAGTAATCATATCCACCTCTAGCCTAGCTAGACATAGGCCCACTTACGTCACTATGAACGAGGGCTAACAGATCGGTGGCACTTACACTTTTACCGAGTAAAAGATGTTTTAGGCACTTTGCCTAATAAACTAGATTCGTAGACATCATTTGAATAGAATCAAATTTGTCCTAGTACTCACTCTTCGAAAGTGTGGATATATGAGTCTTGTTTAATTGTGTCCCAGACAACAATGCCACAAATAAGTCTCATCTGATCAAATCAGTTGAGCTATTTGTTTGTCATGTTATACTTTTGAGATTTATTTATATTCAAAATATAAATACTGTTATTCACATCTAATATGTTTATCTCACTATCATCTTTACAAAATAAAACATTTTAGTGTTCTAGAATATAAAGGTATACCCGCAACGGGTTAAACCCTGATATGGAGATAATGTTTCTAGTCAAACTAGTTACATTGTAACAGTTTCCTAATTTAAGTACACACCCGAAGGGTAGTTCCTAAACTTAGGTATCTCCGGTTAAAACAGCGACTCTCGTCCCGTTTTCAATTCGTAGGTAAATCTCAATCGAAGTCAGTCTCCTGCTTATTAGCAGATTCTGTACACCAGTACATATTTATGTACCACTTTTAGTATCTAAAATCCAATTTTAATACTAGTAGTGAACATATTTATGACAAACATATTTGAAGTCGGAGCCTTGCACCGTCTTCAATTCCTTCATGTCTGTCTTGTCCATATGGCAGTCACGCTTCAGTGACCCCGTTTGCCACAATTTAGGCAGACATCTTGGGATATGTCCTTTGTCTTCCCAGAAGATTAAAAAGATTTTGCCTTTGCCCCTTTTCCACACCCCAGAAGCCTTTGGCCAAGCCTTGGCCTTTTGGGATGTCGAAGTAAGATGCGCCTTGCGCTTCTTGCCTTATTGCAAACTTTGGCTTTGTCTCCTTGAGTATAGCCATTAACTCTCCAAGAGTTTACTATTGCAATTTGTACTTCTAAGATCTAATAATAGATCTATGAAGATCCTTGAATTTCATTATCATACTATAAGGATCTAATCCTTAGTTCTGATTAAGAAATTAAGGAGTCTATTTAGCAAGCATAATGGATTAAGCACTAAAGTTATCATCACATGAATATTCCAAATATCATGTTCTACTATTTGCTTAACACCGGGTTTAGGCCTAAGATGTTATTTTATCAAATCAAATAAAATAATTTCTTAGTTTCCAGGACTATCCTGAAATTTTATTCCCAATTTGAAAATTAAAGCCGTTTAAATACATTTTCACTGAGGATTATGTTTTAAACACTAATCTTTCAATTAACTTGATTCCAATAGTCCAACTATCGAATCAACGATTTTAGGTACTATTGATTATAATGATTACTCTAGTCTAACTATATAATCAACTATAATTTAATTGGTTAAATTCAATTATATTGATTACTATAATCCAATCATAAAATCAACTATAAATTGAAATAGTTTGAATACAATCCAACTGTTTAATTAAAACAACGATTAAATATTAGTCCAACTAATATATTAATTTAGTGTAACGACGAAAATTTTGAATGATACTTACAACAAGAAGTATGGCGAAATCATCTTACAATGATCGGATTTACGATGCGTCGAACACAAAACTGTAAGCTCCTTGAACTCTCGGCTTTCTCCTCTTTGGTGTGCTCCATTTGCTCGGCCAACCTCCATGGAAGTCCTCCAAGCTCCAAGCTTTGAATGATGATTCCATGCTCATAAGTTGGTTTCCCTATCACCTTAGGATGACCTTTCATGTGCTAGCATTGGAAAAATTGCCACAATTTTTCCTTATTCTTCTTCTATGTCTCGGCCAAGCAAGAAATGATAAGAAAAATGGCTTCAAAAGCCGAATGGGAGAGAAGGGAAATTTTGGCTCCAAATCCGTGTGAGTGATGATGAGAGCGAGAGGAATTGTGGTTTGTATATGGTTTTAATTTTTCCAAAAATCAAATACCAAAAAAACAATTACCAATTATCCAAAAAAGGTACAAGACTTAAAGTCTTCAACCACCTCTATCAATCAATGAATAGTGACTGGTTGTCAATCTCTCAAAGCGACAAGACATACATCACTTGAATGACGAGTGATGGGATGCGTGATGTGACTTGTGGGCCGCACTTGAATTCAAAATGCGAGTGGGCCCGTAAACATTCCCGGGCTCGGGTTCGCTAATTCCGAATTAACGAATTTTCCGTTGCTACGTAATTAAATCAAATTTAATTAAATAATCATGCCTAGCAAAATTACTATTCATGTCGCTAACGAATTAATTCTAAATTAACTCGTTCGCCCGAATTAAAATTTAAGTTTAATTCCGCGTCGAAATCCAATTTCGCATAATATATCGAATATATTATTTTATCGATTAATTCCAAATTAATCGTTCTCTCTCTTAAATAATATTTTATCCTAGATAAAATATCTCCATAATTAATCGCAAATTAATTTTCTCTCTCTTATAATTAATCCCAGATTAATAAAGTGCGAGTCATACATCATCGGTGAATCTTCGGGAAGCGACCCATGAGATCCCCGGATATGTTGGCAGTAAATCCGGTCGTCGGACTATCCGAACACGTACGTACCTAGTACTACGTTTTTACCGATTTACAAGACATTGTTGGCTTCTAGCAAAGCACCGTGCCTACCAAATTCTCCAGAAATATTCTTACTGGAATATGTGATCTATATCAGGCGTAGTATACGTAGTATTGCGTATTACGATCCAGTATCGGATGTCACGTGCAATGTCTTGGGCTGAAATTGTGTCTGCCCCATACGAAGCACATATCAGATCTCTGGTAACTAGTCTCTATAATCGGATAAACATGACCTAGTCATTTTATCCCGATAGCTGCAGCGTAAAAGAGCACCAGTTCTGTATCCTACGTGATCATCATCTCCACTATGACTGGAGTGATACTTCCATCTTGACATCACACCCAATACACTACGATTTTCAATATACCCAGAAGATGCATACACAGAACCTGTTAAAGCCCTGGACGACCAAAACCAAAGTATATTGATTGTCGTAAGTATTAGCGGTGCAAGTCTCAGGTTAAGACCAAATACACATACCCTGATTCGGACTTCCATAGACACATAGTCATACTACCAATGGAATTTCGAGGGGTCAATCCAGAGCGAAGCTGTTTCCGTACCATCGGTAAACACAACCTCATATTACACTTGCATGAGTATCCTATACCCAAATATATGAGAACTATGCAGTTATGCTCCCACAACGCGCACAAGTGTAATACTAGTCTTTTACGCACTATCGATGTCCAATCTCGATAATACTCTGACTAGGGATATTTAATGATTAAACCTTCGTGGATTGATACTGTCTCATATCATCTCAATCCAGAACTAATTATAAGGACCTTTTATCATTTATATATCTTGGTAATCTAATTACAAATGATAAAAGGGCAATTTTCCTTTGTCACATAGTTAATTTGTACAACAACACCATGATCTGTACAAATAGTGATGCTATAGGTCATAATTGTCCAACAGTTGGCTGTAAATTCGGTCGTCGGACAATCCGAACACATGCGTACCCCGTACCACATTTTTACCGATTTACAAGACATGGTTGGCTTCTAGCAAAGCACCGTGCCTACCCAATTCTCTAGAAATATTCTTTAAGGAATATATAATCTATGTCAGGCGTAGTATACGTAGTATTACGTATTACGATCCAGTATCGAATGTCACATGCTAGGCCTGGGGCTGGATTGTGTCTGCCATGTACGAAGCATATATCGGATCTCTGGTAACTAGTCTCTATAATCAGATAATCATGACCTAGTCATATTATCCCGATGACTACAGTACTAAAGAGTACTAGTTCTGTATCCTATGTGATCATCATCTCCATATGACTGGAGTGATACTTCCATCTTGACATCACACCCAATACACTACGATTCTCAGTATACCCAGAAGAGGCATACACAGAACCTGTTAAAGCCCCGGACGACCAAAACCAAAGTATATTGATTGTCGCAAGTATTAGCGATGCAAGTCTCAAGTTAAGACCAAATACACCTACCTTGATTCGGATTCCCATAGACACATAGTCATACTACCAATGGGATTCTGAGGGGTCTATCCAGAACAAAGTTGTTCCGTACCATCGGTAAACACAACGTCCTATCACACTTGCATAAGTATCCAATACTTAAATATATGAGAACTATGTCGTTATGCTCCCACAACGTGCACAAGTGCAATACTAGTCTATTCCGCATTATCGATGTCCAGTCTCGATAATACTACGACTAGGGATATTTAATGATTAAACCTTAGTGGATTAATATTGTCTCATATCTTACTAATCTGGTACTAATCATATGGACTTTTATCATTTATATATCTTGGTAATCCAATTACAAATGATAAAAGAGCAATTTCATTTGTCACATAGTTTATTTGTACAACAACACCATGTTATGTACAAATATTGATGTTATGGGTCATAATTGTCCAACAATCTCCCACTTGGCCTATAGCCAATCAGTCAAGTGTCCTACACCTGAACTATGTACTGGTCGCTAAAACTTCTTCTGAGAAACTGCTTTCGTCAGCTGATTTGCAAGGTTATCATCTGATGCGATTTATTCGATCATCACTTCGCCATGATGTATGATCCGAACGAATCAAATGAATTAGTAGAAGTACATATTTGGATCATTGATGAGACCGCGGTTCCTTAGCCTGTACTGTAGCCTAGCTCAACTGCTAACAGAATTATTCCTAATCTAATTAGGAATTTTATAGATCCAAAATTGCTTCTTTTGCTGCCTGAGCTGCAGCAATATTCCGCTTTTATTGTTTATTCGACAACAGTATCTCTATTGGAAGATTTCCAGCTCACTGATCCGTTATTCAAAATATATAGTACCCTTATTACGACTTATAGTCATTTTTATCGGTTTGGAAACTTGTCGTGGTGAACCCAGTCACCTCAAGTTCTCTTTCTCCATAGCTTAAGAAAGCATCCTTAGTTCGTCTAAGATAATTAAGGATGTTCTTAACATCAATCCAGTGACCATCACCTGGATTGGCCTGATTGTGACTCAATATGCTCAAAGCATATGTGACACCAGGTCACGTACATCTTTTCAATGTACGAGTTCTCGGAGAGTGCCAATAACTTTCAGATCTATCCCAGTAGATCCGTATTCCTAGAATAAAGGTTGCCTCTCCGAAGTATTCTATGGAGAATTTTCATGAAAGCCAAGCTTTCACCGATTGTATTATGGGAATGTCATTTCCAAGAAATGATATGTCTTTATTATATAGGACAATCATTGTCTGTGCGCTCCCAATAACCTTCTTATAGACACAAGAATTATATTCGTTTTGATTAAATCATATACCATTATGATCTTATCAAAACGTTAGTTCCAAGAACGTAATGCTTGCTTCAATCAATAAATGGATCGATTTAACTTGCAAAACTTGTTTGCATGTTTCGGTATGACAAAACCGTCAGGATACTTATAAACATCCTCCAAAAGGTTTCCGTTTAATGAAAATGGTTTTGATGTTCAGCTGTCATATTTCATAAATGAAACATGCAGCATTAGCAAGCATTATCAGAATGGATTTAATCATTGCAACAAGTGAAAAAATTTCGTCTTAGTCGACACTATGTCGTTGACGATACCCTTTTTGTATAAGCCTAGCTTTGTACGTTTGTATGTTTCCATATTTCATGTATTTCTTCACCATGAAGACTCACCAATAGGCACAATGCCTTTTGGTACATCAACTAGTATCCAAACTTGGTTGATATACATGGAATCCATTTCGGACTTTATGACACTTTTCCATAAAAGAAGTCCATATCTTGTATCGTTTCCTCATACGTAGTCAGTTCGTCTTCCTCAATAAGATTGACATCTACATGAGGTGAGATCAGAAACCCATACCTCTTAGGTTATTTTCTGACTCTCTCCGACCTACGCGGTTCTTGTGTATTCGAAGATTATTGGTATAGTTTCATCCCTAATGAACTGTTCATGTTCCATTAAGGATTCTCTGCCAGGAATAGTATCACTCTGATTTTCATCAAGTTCTACTTTCCTCCCACTTACCACTGCATATAGGTATTCCTCTTAGGAAAACCGTATGGAGAGCAACAATTACATTGTTCTCTTGTGAGTTGTATAAGTACTATACTTTGGTTTCCCTAGGACAACCCATAAATTAGGCACTTATCCGATTTGGGTTCTAGTTTGGTATCATCCAAACATATGCCCAGCATTCCCAAATCTTCAGGAATGAGAAACTCGGTTTCTTTCCTGTTCATATCTAATATAGAGTCTGTCCAACAGACTTTTGACAGAACCTAATTCAAAATAAGTATTGCACTATTTAATACGTATCCCTAGAAGGAAATAGGTAGCTCAGAACGACTCATTATTAACCTTACCATGTCCAACAAAGTTCAGTTTCTCTGTTCGGACACACCGTCAAATTAAGGTGTCCCGGGAGGAGTCCATTGTGAAAGAATACCATACTCGTTCTGGTAATCTTGAAACTCATATGTTTAAGTATTTTACACTATTGTTCGACCGTAATATTTTTAATACTTTTACCGATCTTTTTTCTTACTTTGTGTCGAAACTCTTTGAATTACTCAAAAGTTTATGACTTGTGTTTCACAAGATACACATAACCGTAACACAATGCCACATCCGTAAAGGTTACGAAGTATTCATATTCATCTCTAGCCTAGCTAGACATGGGCCCACTTACGTCACAATGAATGAGGGCTAACAGATCGGTGGCACTTGCACTTTTTACCAAGTAAAAGGTGTTTTAGGCATTTTGCCTAATAAACTAGATCTGTAGACATCATTTGAATTAGAATCAAATATGTCCTAGTATCCACTCTTCAAAAGTGTGGATATACGAGTCTTGTTAATGTGTCTCAGACAACAATGCCATAAATAAGTCTCATCTGATTAATTCAGTTTGAGCTATTTGTTTGTCATGCTATATTTATGAGATTAATTTATATTCAAAATATAAATATTGTTATTCACATCTAATGTGATTATCTCAATATCATCTTTATAAACTAAAACATTTAGTGTTCTAGAATATAAAGGTATACCTGCAACGGGTTATACTAAATATAGAGATAATATTTCTAGTCAAACTAGGTACATTATAACAATTTCCTAATTTAAGTACATGCCCAAAAGGCAGTTCCAAAACTTAGGTTTCTACGGTTAAAACAGCGACTCTCGTCCCATTTTCGACTCGCAGGTTGATCTCAACTGAAGTCAGTCTCCTGCTAATCAGCAGATTCCGCACATCAGTACATATTTATGTACCACATCTAGTATCAAAAATCCAATTTTGAAACTAGTAATGAATATATTTATGACAAATATACTTGAAGCTGGAGCCTTGCCCCGCCTTCACTTCCTTCATGTATGCCTTGTCCATACGGCAATCACGCTTCAATGACTCCGTTTGCCACAGTTTAGGCAGACATCTTGGGATATGTCATTTGTCTTCCTAGAAGACTATGATGATTTTGTCTTTGCCCCTTTTAGAAGCTCTGGCTCTGGCTCTGGCTCCTTAAGCATAGCCATCAACTCTCTAAGAGTTTTCTCTTGGTTCATAATGAACCTGCCCCATCATTCGGGCAGAGACTATAAGATCAAATCATTGGAAGTCTCGGCCACGTAGGTAATGCCCAGCTAACCTAGCTGATCGATGACAGCAATCATATGTGACACCTAGTGCTCATCAGATGTACCCTCTGACATACGCGAGCGAAAGAGAATCTTTTGCAATTTGTACTTCTAAGATCTAAGGTTAGATCTATGAAGATCTTTAATTTCATCATCATGATATAAGGATCTAATCTTTAGTTTTGATGACATAATTAAAGTATCATTGCATCAAGCATGACAGGTTGAGCACTAAAGTTATCATCATTATGAGTCTTCCAAAACTCATGCTCTACTATTTGCTCAACTCCGGGCTTAGGCCTGAGAGGTCGCTCTATCAAATAGAGTAACTTCTCAACTCTCATGACTATCCTGAGATTCATTTCCAAAATGAAAATTTACGTCGTTAAAGACATTTTCTCATAGGATTATGTTCTAAACGCTAATCTTTCAGTTATCTTGATTCTAATAGTCCAACTATCCAATCAACGATTTCGGGTACAATTGAATATAATGATTACTATAGTCTAACTATATAATCAACTATAATTTGATTGGTTAAATTCAAATATATAGATTACTATAATCCAATTATATAATCAACTATAAATGAAGTAGTTTGAATACAGTCCAACTTTTTAATTAAAACAACAATTGAATATTAGTCCAACTAATATATTTAAAAAACTTTTAATGACGAAAAATTGAAATGAGCGCGTATTGGCAAGTATCTAAACGAAATTGCAAATTTAATACTTGTCTCCCACTATTTTTCGGCGAGCCTCTAACCCTCTGGGAAGTACTCAGGAAACCTAGTTTCCTAGTGGGCTAGGATCCCATTAAATAACACACAACCTTGACTTTGGCCAACAAGCTGTATGATATTTAACTAGGTAGATCTCTAAGATCAATTGGATCTCATCCAATTCCTAAATCCAGTAGGTGGACTTCCAAGTCCGAAACATATATCCAATATATGCCAATATATCCGATATATTGCCTAACTTTTTTCCTCTGTATCAACTAAGCTTTGGCTTTGGCTCAACAAGCTTGATGAAACCAGTTAAGCGGGACCCATTGACTTTGGAAAGCTTAGTATTCGATGTCGATGAACAAGAAGTGATCTCGACTTTGGCCAACAAATCACAACTTGGGCAAGACATACGATATGGAACAAAGCCTTCATGATTCAAACACATCCGCGATTGACAAAGGTCTTGACTTTGGCCAACAAACCAGTGTCAATCGTGGATCTTGAGAATGAATCACTCAATGGAAGGAAAACGCTTAATATTTGTTGAGGGTTTTCACGTAAATTGGCAACCAATTAATTATCTTTGATTAGGTCTCATCATACACCCTTAAACATGCATTCTAAAGACATAATAAGGCGCATAAATAAATTAATAATGATATGCGGATGGATATTTAAAATAACTTGTTCCTAGAACAAATCTCTCCATTTCCTCTCTCCCGCTAGCACAATCTTACTTCTACCCAATTACATAACACTTCTAAAGAAACCTCATTTACATTGAGGGGAATAGGTGAGAAGAGAAATACAAAGAGTCAAGAGGTAATAGGCTGGACACGCATGTCCAATTTAATAAATTCTAAATTTATTACAACAATTTCCAAAATTGCCCTCACCCATCTAATATCCACTGATATACATTATTCATACATCACATCCATGTATTCACACAAAGCATGTTATCAATCAATCTAATCCAATTAATTAATCTTTGATTAATGACCATCCAATGTTCAAACAACGATTTGATTTGCGCGAGTCCAACTCGTTTAAGAATAAGTACTCAAAGTGCGAATTCTTGAATTATATCGAACTACAATTTTAAAACCAATTTAATTTGTATTCAATACTAATTCTTTATTTAATTCCAAATTAAATAATTACACTTTAAATGTGCCTTAACGACTTAGATTCTAAATCTAATTTTAATAGGTCTCAAAGCCTAATTAACATCCAATGTCAATTTAATTAAAGTCCAATGGGCTTTCAATTAATTTATTAAGGCATGGACTTTGGCAACCAAAGCCCAATAAGGAATCACATTTTGCCATAAAATTAATTTTGGCCCATTAGGCCCAATTAAATTTTAAAGGCCCAATTATCATATTTGGACTTTATGGAAATGGTTTTACGCCCAATTGGATCCAACCAATTATCCTAAACCAAACTTGGCCCAACCAAGCCCATTAAGCCCAAATACAACAACATTAGCCCAATTCAAAATTAAAGGCTAATTTATTTAATCACAATATTCCAAATATCAAAATTATTTAATTAAAGTGTATTAGCCATAATTAATTAGTTAAATTAATATTTCCAAAACACCAATTACACTAATTAATCATGCTTTAATTAATCAACTTATGTCCAACACAAATTGAAGCAAAATCAATCCCAACATGCTTACAAGGCTCACGGTAATTTAGGGATTTTTATATCCGATTTTGATTTCAATCCAATTAAATCACAAATCAATATATCCAAACATTTTAAACACATCCAATGGCTTAAAATCAAAAATCACAAAGAGCTTAGGGTTCATCTATCATTCGGCCAAGCATATAGATTTGGGGAAAATTAATCCAATTAATTTTTCATAAAATTGATCATGCATAACTCTAAGTTATCATTATCTAAGCATACTCAAACAAACAATTTGATCAAATCATGCTCAAATCAAAAATACCAAAATTCAAGATTAAGAACCCTAAAATATTTCATGCTAAATTTAGGCTCTGATACCAATTGTTGGGTTCTCTAAGAACTAGCCAAAGATCTAATAAGCATAAAATAAGTGTGAATACGCAAAGAAGTAGCGGAAATACTTACATTGAACGGATTGGATGTAGGTGGAGAGTTCAAAACTTTTCCTTTGAGAAGTTGCTCCAAGCTTTATTTTAATTGTATGTTGAGCTTCCAAGCTTGTTATTGAATTCCAAACTCAAGGGTTAGTGTCCCTAACACCTTTGAAGGACTCATTTGATGTGCTAGCATACATGATTTTTGAATAAAAAATCATCAAATGTGAACCCTAGTTTCACACCACTTTGAAAGAAAAATGGAGGAGAGTTTCGGCCCTTGGCCTTGAGAGAGAGAGAGGTGTTTTCTTATTTTGTAAAATTGTGTTGTGTATATTGATTTTGCAAAATCAAAAAGTCTAATACCAAATCTCAACGAGTTGGTAAAAGTCTATCACAATTTTAAGATTATGTGTCTAACAAGTTAACATCAAAATCTCTACTAACTTTCATCAAACAAAAGCCAAGTGTTTGACTAATGATGTGACTTGTTATGGGCCCCACTTTAATTCAAAATCTGAGTGGGCCCGTAAACATATTCTGGGCTCGGGTTCGTTAATTTCGAATTAACGAATTTTCCGTTGCGACGTAATTAAATCAAATTTAATTTAAATAATTATGCCTAGCAAAATTACTATTTAAAATCGCTCGCGAATTAATTCTAAATTAATTCGTTCGCCCGAATTAAAATCCAATTTTAATTCCTTTATGAAATCTAATTTCATTTAATATATCGAATATATTTTTTTATCGATTAATTCTGAATTAATCGTTCTCTCTCTATCAATTGAATTTTATCCCAGATAAATTCTCGCCGTAATTAATCCCAGATTAATTTTCTCTCTCTCATAATTAATCTCAAATTAATTTTTTCGAGTCATACGTCGTCGGTGAATCTTCGGGAAGCAACCCATGAGATCCTTGGATATGTTGGCAGTAAATCCGGTCGTCAGACTATCCGAACATGTGCGTACCCCGTACCATGTTTTTACCGATTTACAATACATGGTTTGCTTCTAGCAAAGCACCGTGCCTACCTAATTCTCCAGAAATATTCTTTAAGGAATATATAATCTATGTCAGGCGTAGTATACGTAGTATTACGTATTACGATCCAGTATCGAATGTCACATGCTAGGCCTGGGGCTGGAATTGTGTCTGCCCTGTAAGAAGCATATATCGGATCTCTGGTAACTAGTCTCTATAATCAGATAATCATGACCTAGTCATATTATCCCGATGACTGCAGTACTAAAGAGTACTAAATCCGTATCCTATGTGATCATCATCTCCATATGACTGGAGTGATACTTCCATCTTGACATCACACCCAATACATTACGGTTCTCAGTATACCCAGAAGAGGCATACACAGAACCTGTTAAAACCCCGGACGACCAAAACCAAAGTATATTGATTGTCGCAAGTATTAGCGATGCAAGTCTCAGGTTAAGACCAAATTCACCTACCCTGATTCGGATTCCCATAGAAACATAGTCATACTAGCAATGGGATTCCGAGGGGTTTATCCAGAGCGAAGCTGTTCCCGTACCATCGGTAAACACAACCTCCTATCACACTTGCATAAGTATCCAATACTTAAATATATGAGAACTATGTCGTTATGCTCCCACAACGCGCACAGGTGCAATACTAGTCTATTCTGCATTATCGATGTCCAGTCTCGATAATACTACGACTAGGGATATTTAATGATTAAACCTTAGTGGATTAATATTGTCTCATATCTTATTAATCTGGTAATAATCATATGGACTCTTATCATTTATATATCTTGGTAATCCAATTACAAATGATAAAAGAGCAATTTCCTTTGTCACATAGTTTATTTGTACAACATTATGTTCTGTACAAATAGTGATGCTATGGGTCATAATTGTCCAACATTTAGGTGATCTGGAGCCTTGGCCTTGCCCTTATTTTTCTTTGGGCCTCTGGCTTCAGGTCCGTACCCGTAAGCACAACGGAGGTTTTAAGCTCCGGTTTCAAGTCCTTCTCTGCTTGCTTTATCAGATTGTGCAATTCTGCTAAAGTAGCTTCCTTATTAGACAGATGAAACTGCATAATAAAGTTAGAGAAGTCTTTTGGAAAGGACTGAAGAATTAGATCGTGACCTATCTCATGATCCATGATGAACCCGAGGTTGGCCAATTTTTCAATGTGGCCAATCATCTTAAGCACATGTCCACTAACAGATCATTCTTTATACCTTGTTTGGAATAAGACACATGACACTTGGAATCTCACGGTATGAATGGAAGTTGCATACAACTCCTTCAAGTGAACTATGATGGTTTAAGCATCCATATCTTCGTGAGCTTTCTGAAGTTCGTCCGACATAGAGCCAAGCATTATGCAAACTTCTTGCTCATCATCATCGACGTGTTTCTTCCAAGCATCAAATGTATTTTGGTCAGCATATTTTGCGAGTTCAGGGGGAAATGGTCTTTCATGGACATAGAAAATCTTTTCTTGTTGTAAGACAATTTTAAGGTTTCTAAACCAGTCATTATAGTTGTCCCCTTTGAGCTTATGCTTATCAGGATGGAACGAAGTGATACTCTGTTTGCCATTTGAATGTTTATGAAATATTTTAACCCACATGTTAAGAGAGAATGTTAAAATTAGGAATATGTTTTCATTAATGTTTCATAATAACATAGGCTTTTAATATTATGAAGTTGCTCACACTCAATTGTTTTAAAATTTTAAGCAAATCGCATCAACCCCAATATGATGGATTTCTTGTGGGCATGGATCCCATTATCATCATTTCATAACTCCGACTAGGGCTGGTCGTTATAAAATACGATAATTAGGTAGGTTCCCAACCAATTTATGATATAAATCACAATTTCTTGATCATTGGGTTGGGCAATCAAACATGCCATAGCTTATGCTAGTCCTTGTGGACACCCAATCTTTGCCACTAAGTTATAAGACCACGCCTAAGGGTCGCTGCGTCTTATGACTCAGAAAAGTCAAACCATTGTCAATAGTACGATTTAAGGACAAATTGGTATTGGTCAGTCTGGTAAAGCCTAGTCCTGCCAATACGGTTTAAGCCCTTTGGGTCTATACTTTACAATGGGAGGCAAATTTTAGACTTAAATTATTATTGAGGATTTTAGCAAGTTTAAGTGAATAACTGTCAAATGGATTCCTCCATTGAAAATTCCCCAGATGGAGGGTGGAGCGAACTCTCTTAAATACCCTTACCTCTTAGGCTCTTATTGCCTTGGTGATAGGAATAAACAATAGATCCTCCAAATTAGTCCAACACCTTAAATATGCTTTAAGGTAAGTTTTGAGTAAATGATTATCTAGATGTCTTCACAGCTTTTCCTTTTGGCTATAAAAAGGTAGTGAGTGAAGGAAGACACCAAATCATTATCTAACTCTAGTAATAACTTTGGTTAAATTAACTTTAGTTTGGAAAGTTTTCTTAACGCCTTGGTCTCACCCCACTTGTATCTTTCATAATGTCTTTTATTATAAACAAGTGATTTATATTTATTAGCCTTAAAGGTAATAAATCTCTAAGTTCATCACGGAATAATTACTTAGCTAAGGGATAAGCAATACACTCTCTATTTCCTAAGAAAGTCTCTAGATGTTTGCACCCTAAAATAATCATGCCAATTCTAATCATACATAGAATCATCAAGCATATGAGTTTTAATATGTTGGAATTATTTTAGGCATTAAATAACTTTGATTAATATTTAATTATGATATTGTATTTTATTTTATTCAAATAAATTTACTATTCACATTTTTACAGATGAGTGAATTTAAATGCAATTTCACAATTCAAATCTTAACCAAATCATGCAAAACTTGTGCCTAAAATTAAGTTCAGGGTGTTAGATTTCCAACGAGCTTTTACACACCCAATGTCGAGTTCAAATGAGAGAGAACTAATCAAAACAAAAACGGCGCGCTGATACGACTGTTGGGAAGCGGCCGCGAGTGCGCAGCAGAAAATTAAAAATTATGATGCCGCTATCCCTTTTCCCAAGACCCATTTGTTTTGATTATTCTACAAGCCTAGGCATGTTACTATATATTCTAAGCATAAAAACTCATAAAACATGCAAAGAACATAAACCTAAATATGCTAACCATCATAAGAACTCTAATTAAAATAAAGAAAGAAAAATACTTACTTGAACCGAAGACTCCTCCAGTCCTCCCTCAAATCAACAAGCTTTTCTCGAACTCAGCAAGCTCTTCCACGTTCCAAAGAGCCACCCAAGTGTGTGGGCTCCAAAGGTCCACACACCAAAGCCAAAACTCAACGGTAAGACTACGCCTTGAGTGCACGGGTATTTTGGCCTTAGTGCTAGCCTAGGCAAATACCTCAAAAATTTGAACTCGAGGTTCCTCTAGTCAATTAGACTTAAGGATCCTCAAAATCAGTGGCTTACTCTTAAACTTTAGAGTTGCTCACTTATATAAACCCAATATATGAAAGGTTTGGTGTAAAAATTTGTAAAGAATTCTTTGGGTTATATAGGTGCTCCAAAGACAACAAAATTAATTAAGAATCTGATGTGGGATAAATGCTAATTAAATCTTAGCCATTGGATCTTAATATAGTGGTTTAATGAGATTATAAAACCCTAACAAGAGTTTGAGCGAATTGGAATTCAAAACAAATAACAAATAAAAAAATTTACTATTCATGTTACTATTCATATTACTATTCATGTTATTTATTTATTTATTTATTTATTTATTCCAATTCCAAAAGTGCCCCTATCGTCATTCACCAATCCCTAAGCCACTATGGAATCTCATAAATGATCTGTTCAATAATTAAACACATTGAACCATTTATGAACAATTCCTACAGCAATCATATATGCTGTTAAATTTGTACTGTGTACTGTTAACCATTGATTTCGACTTTGTTGTGTGTGACCTTTTGGGTTCCCCTCAAGTTGGACATGAAATGAATCTTGATAATTTAATCGAACATAAATTATCCTCTGATCAGATGGTTGTTCGATTTCAAAGACCAAGGTTGACATCTAGCAACATGCCAAGGCCCCCAAATGAGAAGGAAAAATATATACCCACTATGTATGCGATTTACATATGATACGGTCCATCGCCTCACTGTATCCCCACTGTTTGACCTAGGGTATGGAAAGTGTCTACCCATATAGTCAAATGTATAATGTTGATAGTGTCATGAATCGTGCTAACCCAAGAATCTCACATGATTCTTCTGCTGCAGCCACAGTCTCAAGCACTAATCACACATATCAACCCGCGAACTAGAATACTACTCTTATAAGAAAATATTATACGAGAGAGTGGCGATTCTTTGTTTTATCTTTACAAACTTCATGTGTTTCAACAAATGACCCAATCATACCCTTATGACCGGATCTTTTGATCAGGGGAAGGAGAATGTCAAAGTTATTTGATCCACACATAAGATTGTAAAGACCTCAAGTCTAAGGACTAGTCATACAATCGATACATGAAAGTTCTCACAGACACGTGGGATAAACACTCCATGTGAAAACTTTCGGCGGACAGTTTGATGGACACGAGCAACTCACGCATCCATGTGATACACCAAGCGGATGGATCTCCGCTAGTAGCCTATGAGATCGACTACCCCACTTAAGGGCGAATCATATCATCATGCTAGTCTCTCCGCTTTGTGAACGCCCAGATTATTCATAAAACTATGACTAGGAACGTTTGAGAGTAATGATTCTCATAAGGCGTGGAAGCCATCATTTTATTACTCCAATGGTTTTATTACAGTGTTTGATGATTCATATAAGTTATGTAAGACACGTATAATAAAGATTACCATTTTATTAATTAATGAAAATATTACAAATACATGTACATATAGCCCATCCACAAGTTGGGTATAGGGCATATCCCTAACACTTACGCCTCGGAGGTACAAGTAAGGTTTATCATTTATTCTATTTACTAGAATATTGTATTCTATTTGATAGAATATCTTTTCTACGATCCCGAGTAATAAAATTATTTTATTACTTGGTGTGTAACATCAGATGTTGACCATTGTAGAAAAGAATTGATTTATTGAAGTCAAATATGAGAGTGATAAACAGTAATGGAACTACATAATTAATTAGATGAAATGACCCTTAGTCAACTTCCATATAAGTCCAATAGGATGTTAGAATCATTTACAAAGTATTTGATACTTAATGATTGTGTTGTTTTCTTATCGAAAAAAATTATCCTATAACTTATAGTCGGAGCGATATTTGATATCGATTTCGGAAATTACCATTGAACCATAGATCTAAGATTTTTCGTAGCTTACTACGATCAAGTTTTGAACTTGATTAAGCTTTCATTATGAATCGTTCATAATATGTGCAAATTGTTTGCGCAGCAAAAGAAAAGTAAGATTGTTAAAGGTTGGACCTTTATAGTATGACAATGAGAAAAGTTATACTCAGTAGTCTATTGTAGATTCTGAGAATACTTGTCTCTGGTTGCACTAATTGAACAATTAAAAATTTGTTGGTTAATGTTGATATTAAACTATGTCTTTCGCTCTAGAATGCAAAGTGGAGTTTTTGAGTGATTTCTTCGAATGAGAGATACGTCGTGATTTCTTTGTTTGAAGAATTCATTCTAGAATGGCCATAGAGTTTGTGTTCTGCTAAGATCACAGTTTGATATACTAGCTTATGGAGCCTATTGTAGACTCGGATAAGCTTTCCGGAAATCCGTGTTCTCTGATTTTGATATCAGTCAGATTGTCTGGTTTTATCGAAGTATAGAGAATACATATTTATCAGTAGGGTCAGTGGGAGCGTACAAATTTCTTTCTAGTATTATATATCCTAAGTCTTCTTTTCTCCGTGGAAGCAGTCGAAGTAGTCTCTGTTATATTTGATATAAAGTTTTATATAAGATATAAAATTGAGAGACTTGTGAGATACTCTCATTAGTCGCGTATTAGATATAATCTAATAAAGGACACAGTAAGACTATCTGTAAGATAGTTAGTATAACTGTTTGACAGTTAACGTGTCATTTATATATATAGTATTCATCTTTCGTAAAGGATGATTCCTTTGTCGAAAGAGAGATTGATTGGAATGTCTAGTCAATCTTATGAATCATAGGATGATGGCGTAATGAATACTATATTATGTGCCATTAAAGATATCAATTTAATCGTAATTGTTACGAGTTATTTTGATATGTTGCAGACTATATGATGGGTCTTGAAAACATGTTCTTTGTGATCTTTGAGATATTAAGAACGAGTTTCTAATTCATGGAGAATTTAGTCTGTAATCATAAGGTCAGATTAGTTTTGATCATAATTATGACATTATATGGTTTATATCATATAAAGTTAGAAAAGATGCAGTGGGAGTGTCACTGTTGATTCTACTAAACTAGTAGAATCAGTTGCAACTTTTGAAGTATTGACTTATGAAGTTGCATAGTGACCCTATAGATTAGAAGTTTTGATATTAGTGTAGTGCTTGCGGTTGTCTCATAGTATTTGGATTTGATTTCTAAATGCATAGACAACTCAATAACTATGGCACAATACTGATATAGCGTCTGAGTCATATTGATGTGGAATTTGGATTCTAAAAAATATGAATGATGCTGGCTAAGGAAAATGGTTGGGTATGTTGGACAGACTCGATTTGTTAAGCGAGCTTACTTGTTGTTGCCTACATTTTGAGTGCAAAGTGAGCTCTTAAGGGCCATGAGTATGTGATATACATTGAGATGTGTATATGATACCGTGGATTGGCATTAGAGCAAGTGGGAGAAATTGTTAGGGTTGGTGCTCAGAGTGCCAATCCGGATCATATTTATATCTGATTCATGAATACGAGCAATTCTATTTTCCATAATATTACTAATTTAATGGTAGCACCTTTGTCTTTTATACATTTATTCGATCTAATTACGATTAGATATCTGATTATGATTATATCGAAACTAAATCTGGTTTAGTGATACGTGTATATTAGACAAAGACCCTAGGATTTACAATGTAGTGCGCAGTTACAACGTATTTTGTAATTGACATTGGGAAGCGTACTATAAGATGTATATCCTTAAATAAAGTTCCTGGTCAAGATTTGCTAACACATGTCGGTTAGTAAAATCTGCTGAGACCAGTACATGTCGTATATCGTGACTTGGTCCTAGGGTTTATTTCAATGAACCATAAGTCTCAGGAGACTCGTATAGACATGTGGGTGTTTATTTGATAAATGCTGAACGACTCACTGAAGATTTCTTAATAGATGGTACACCAACGTCAATAGGAATCTTCTCGAGTTGAGCGAGCATAGTGGTCCTTTGACTTGAGATACCACAGTGGGATATATGAGTTATCCTCCATACTTTGATGGCAGTCACGTCACCGATCTATTCATGATCAAACCTCCGTATGTTCGTTGGGTGTAGACTGATGCTCATGATATCCAGTGCGTATCAAGAGAGGATCCGTCAGTCCTGTGTACATGGCATAGGCATCATGCACGTGTTTACGATCTAGTAAATCCATGGTCATGGTAAAACTTCGGAAATCAGTTCCGAGTGTTATTTAGAAATCGTAAATTGAAAGTCGACTATATTATACCGAACGGATTTGACATTTTTATCTATATCCCAGGTATAATATGGATAGCCTGTGACGGAGGGATTATACGTATGCAATGACCTCGACTTGCATAGTTCAGCGAGATTATCTGTGGTCGTCATAATCCATGAGTGGGTGGATTATGGACACGAAATTGGATTTTATGACGGATAAACCTAAACTTAGAGAGTCCCACAATATGAACTGTACTTGTTGAGCACTTGGGCAACGCATTATGAATAATACATATTATTCATAATACTTCACCGGATAAAATAAGTTAATTCGGATCGTTTAATCGGTTAAACGGAAACACATGCATAGAGGCATTTTTGGTCCATCGTAATTATTGTATATTTGTATTTGATACATAATTCGATTAGATACATATTAATTAATCTTCAAATGAGATTTTGACACATACCATAAATATATGTATTTGTTATTTATTGTAAATAAAAATACATATATAATAATAATTATATTAATTGATTATTTGGATATTTAATTGTTAAATATTTGAATAATTAATTAACTAAACTTTTTTCATAAATGTTATGAAATTTGTTTAATTATTATTGGAACATTTGGCATGATTTAATTATTTTTTATGTGTGCTAATTTGATTGGATAATATAAAGTTTAATTTATTTAATTTGATTAAATTTTCAAAATGGACAATTATGCCCCCTAAAAGTCGGTCACAATAAAATAAAGAGGGAAAATGTTTTCTTCATCATCTAATAATCATCCATGGCCGAGAGTTCTAAAAGGAAAGGGTTCCAAAGTTTCTTTGATGATTCAAGGAAGAAAACAAAAGAAAATTCAAGAAAAAGCTAGGGAAACAAGAGATTAAAGGTAATCTTCTACAACCCAAGGCTTAGAAATTAGTTTCATGTTTTCTTGAATTGTTAGAATAGTTCTAGGGTTCCTTTGTTTGTGAAAAATTGGGGCTTTTGGTTGTGGTGGATAGATTTGGAGGTGTTATGCATGTGTGAAGTGTAATTGGTTGATATTATTGTAATATTAGTCCAATTTTTTCATTTGATGATAGGTTGCCATTCTAGAGTGTTATGACCACTCTTGTAATGCCTAGAATTGTTCTTGGGTGATTCATATGTGGTGACTTGAGTTGGTGTTATGATTAATTAGATTAATCTTGAAAATTTGGATTTAAAGCATGAAAAATAGGCAATTTCGTTTTCTATTTCAGACCTGGAATATGTGATATTTTGGTGATGAAAAATATGTCTTATGAATGTATTGGATGTATTTTGGGAGTTGGAACAATTGTCGGAAAGTGTTTCGGAGTTGAAATAAGCGAAAACGGCCAAAACGGCTTTACCGGGTGACTTTTGAGCCAACCGGGTGACGACTGTCCAAAAAGTGAATTTATCACTGTTTGGGAAGCCCATGAACTGCCCTGACACTATTGGGGCTGACCTGGGTAGTCTCCATAAGTGTTGGGTAGTTGGTTCGGTCAAAAATGTCGTTTTGCATCATTTTGCGAAAAAAATATTTTTCGTAAAAGTTTCGCGACGTTTCATATATATTTATGTCGTTATTTGATATCGTATAATAATTTTAGGTGAAATATGAATAATTTATTCATATTAGATATTGAATAATTTATTCGGTAATTTGAAAAAGTTTTAAATTACGATTTCGCCCGAACCGCGCTTCCGCCGCGCCCATCACCAAAAACCCAACATATGGTACTGGGGATAGCAGTACTAGGGGCACCAATTCTTGGAGACGTGCTGTCAACGCGTCTTGTATTTGGCTATTATTTGATAGCGAAACACTTAAGTAACCCACATCAATTGATAATTTGTATTGATTGGTGTAAAAATAATAATAATATTATATTATAAAATATTATTAAAATAAATAAAATAAAATAATTATTAAAAATTAATAAAATGAATTTATCAAATCATGTCTAAAGAAAGTTTTCATGTTTAATGTCATATTTTCATATTTAATGTCTGGATTTTCATATTAATGCACTTTTTTCATGTTTAATGCCATACTTTTCATGTTTAATCCCATACTTTTCATGTTCAATGTTCAAATTTGCATATTAATGTTATGGAATTTTAGGTGAGTAATAATACACGTGTGAAACGTCAAAATCTTATGTCACATGTAAAAATATTTTTCATGTTCAATGTCCTAACTTTCATGTTAATACTAATAAAAATTTATGTTTCTGATTTTTATGTTTAATGTCATATTTTCATATTTATTATCCAAATTTTCATGTTAATGCTATACGGTGCAATAAATATATAATTTTCATATTTGATGTCCTAATTCCATGTTTAATGCCGACAATTTCAAGTTAATGTTCACACACCAATAATTTTATAATTTTTATGTTTAATGTCTTAAATTTCATATTTAAAGCTCTATGTTCATATTAATGCCTACATATTTTCAGGTCAATGCATTATTTTAATGTTTAATACCCTATATTCATATTACTGCTTTATATTCATATTTAATGCCTAAATTTTTAGGTTAATGCACTATTTTCATGTTAATACCCTATGTTCATATTTAATGCCTAAATTTTCAGGTTAATGCACTATTTTCATATTTAATGCTCATATTTTCATGTTTAATGTCAAATTTTTCATGTTAATGTTATGAAATTTCAGATTTGTAATAGTACACGTGTGAAATGTCCAAATCTTATGTCACATGTGAAAATATTTTTAATATTCAATGCCCTATTTTCATGTTTAATGACCAAAACTTAAGGTTAATGCTAATAATTTTCAAGTCGTCGACTTTGTATGTTTTTTTATATATATATTTTCATGTTTAATGTCTAGAATTTCAGGTTTATGTAAAAAATTCAAGTGGGACGTAGTCAATATCAAATCAAATGTCAAATTTTGTCTGTAAAGTAAAAGATAAAATATTTTTTAATGGCTATATTTTCATATTCAATGTCCCAAATTTTCATATTTAATATATAAAATTTCATGTTACCGAATATTTAAATAACCTATTTTTTCAATTTTTAAATCTTGTAAGAAGTTAGGTTTATGGGGTGTTTCAATGGGATTTTAAAAGACTATTTTAGGTTAAATAAATCTTGTGGTATTCAATTAAGATTTTTAAATAATCTAAAAAGTCTTGTGGTATTCTATTACGACTATTAGGTTTTAAAGAGGGTGTCCAAATCCAGTGATATTCAATCAGGACTTTAAACAAGTTGTTAGTGATTCTAGGTCTCCAAGATCGAATTAAACAAGCATGAATCGTGTGAATACAACGAAGGAAGTTGCGGAATACATACATCGAGCGGTGAGTAACGAAGGAGGCAACAAAAAACGAAATCTGCTCACTGGTTTCTACTCGGCAGTGGTTGATATTCTGCTCACTGGTTTGTGCGGCGGTGGGCTGCATTTTGCTCCTCATTTTCGGCCATTGGAGGTCCTTGAACAAGCTCCAAGCTTCGTCAAATGTTTCCAGGGTCATGGGTGGACTTCCCTATCACCTTCGCATGATCCCGGAGTGTGCTAGCACTCTTGTTCTTGCCACAAAAACGCACTGCTTCCCTCCATTTTCAGTCACTGCCTAGCAAAACCAGAAATGGCGTGAGAGAGAGGAAGAAGAAGAAGAGAGAGGAGGGAAAATGTGTTATGAGTTTTTGGTGAATACCAAAAGTGTATCTAATACACTTGAAATGAATTCAAATTCATTTCCAACACATTTGGCTTTAATTGCCAACCACACACATCACTCATCACATCACTCAAAGTGACAAGTGTTTTGACGCTTGAAGCGACTAGCGATTTGACGCTTGATTTGAGTGCCGCACTCAAATTCGAAATGCGAATGCCGCTCACAAATAATCTCGGACTCGGGTTTGCTAATTCAAAATTAACGAATTTTCCGTTGCGTCGTAATTAAATGATTACGCCTAGCGAAATCACTATTCACGTCGCTAACGAATTAATTCCAAATTAATTCGTTCGCCCGAATTAAAATCTAATTTTAATTCCGCGTCGAAATCCAATTTCGTTTAATATATCGAATATTAATTTATCGATTAATTCCAAATTAATCGTTCTCTCTCTTTAATTGATATTTTATCCCAGATAAAATATCTCCGCAATTAATCCCAAATTAATTTTCTCTCTCCTCTATTTAATCCCAGATTAATTAAAAGTGCGAGTCATACGTCATCGGTAAATCTTAGGAAGCGACCCATGAGATCCCCGGATATGTTGGCAGTAAATTTGGTCGTCGGACTATCCGAACACGTAAGTACCTACGTCGTACTACGTTTATAACGAATTATAAGACAATGTTGGCTCTAGCAAAGCGCCATGCCTCCCCAATTCTCTGAAAATATCCTTACAGGAATAAAGGATCTATATCAGCGTAGTATACGTAGTATTGCGTATTTATGTCCAGTATCGGATGATCACATGCGAGGCCTGGGGCTGGTACAGTGTCTGCCCCGTACGAAGCATATATCGGATTACGAGTAACTAGTATCTTTAAAATCGGATAATCATGACCAAGTCATATTATCCCGACGGTTGCAACCTTATATAGAGAACCAGTTATGTATCCCTGCGCGATCATCAACTCCATATGACTGGAGTGACACTTCCATATCGACATCACACCCAACACACTACGATTCTCGATATACCCAAAATTGGCGTACACAGAAACCGGTTAAAGCCCTGGACGACCTCAACCAAAGTATATTGATTGTCGTATGCATTAGCGGTGCAAGTCTCAGGTTAATACCAAATACACCTACCCTGATTGCAGACTCCCATAGACACATAGTCATACTACCAATGGGATTCTGCGGGGTCTATCCAAAGCGAAGCTGTTTCCCGTACCATCGGTAAAACACAACCTCCTATTACACTTGCATGAATATCCTATACCCAAATATATGAGAACTATGCCGTCGTGCCCTCACAACGCGCACAAGTGTAATACTAGTCTTTTACGTATTTATCGATGTCCAATCTCGATAATACTCTGACTAGGGATATTTAATGATTGATCATACATGGACTGATACTGTCTCATATCATTCTCCGTCCAGGAACAAATCACAAGGACCTCCTATCATTTATATATCTAGGTGATCTAATCACAAATGATAAGAGTGCAATTTCCTTTGTCACATAGTTAATTTGTACAACAACACCGTGATCTGTACAAATAGTGACGCTATGGGTCATATTGTCCAACAATCTCCCACTTGGCCTATAGCCAGTCACTCGAGTGCTTGACACCCGAACTATGTACGGTTGGCTCAAACTGCTGAGAAAAGGTTTTCGTCACCGGATTTCATGATTATCGTCTGATACGATTTATACGATCATCACATCGCCACAATGTATGATCCGAACGAATCAGATGAATATCGAAGTATATATCTGGATCGTTGATGAGACCATTAATTCTTTAGCATGTGCTCAAGCCTAGCTTAGCTGCTAACAGAATTATATCTAATCTAATTAGATTTATTATCGACCCAGAAGGCTTCTATTGCCACTTCAGCTGCAGCAATAACCCGCATTTGTTGTTTATTTGGTAACAGTATCTTGCTTGGAAGATTTAAATCTCACTGTTCCGTTATTCAACTGTATAGTACCGTTTGCGATTTTTAGTCGTTTTCAAGAAAGCCAAGCTTTCACCGATTATTTTATGGGAATGTCATTTCCAAGAAATGACATATTATCATTATTATTCAGGACATTCACTGTCAGCGTGCTCCCACTAACTTCCTTATATACACAAGAATCATTTCGTTTTGAATTAAATCATAAGCTATTATGATTACATCAAAACGATAATTCCAAGAACCTAATGCTTGCTTCAATCCATACATGGATCGAATAACCTGCAAACCTTATTTGCTAGTTTTGGTACGACAAAACCGACAGGATGTTGTAAACATCCTCCAAAAGATTTCTGTTAAGGAAAGTGGTTTTGCCGTTCTGCTGCCATGTTTCATATTTCATAAATGAAACATGCATAACAGCAAGCATTATCAATGGATTTACTTACCGTGGCAACAGGTAAAAGGTTTCGTCGTAATCACACAAGTGTTGATAACAATACCTTTCCGCTAAAAGCCTAGCTTTATACGTTGGTATGTTGCCATCCATGTACGTCTTCCTTGAAGACTTATATAGTACCAATAGGTACAATACCTTGCGATACATCAACTAGTGTCCAAACGTAGTTGGTATACATGGAATCCATTTCGGACTCATGACACTTTGTCATAATTAGGAAGTCGATACCTTGTATCACTTCCTCATACGTAGTCAGTTGGTATACCTCAATAAGATTGACATCTTTATGAGGTGAGATCAGAAACCCATACCCTAGGTTGTTTTTTACCTCTCTCCGAACTACGTTGTTCTTGTGTATCGAAGATTAATGTTATAGTTTCATCCTTGATGAACTATAGTGTTCCATTAGGATTCGATGCCTAGAATAGTACTTACTCTCGATTTTCATCGAGTTTACTATCCTCCCACTTACCACTGCATATCGGTATTCCTCTCAGGAAAACCACATGGTGAGCAACAATCTAATTGTTCTCTTGTGAGTTGTATAAGTACAATACTTTGGTATCCCTAGGATAACCTACAATTGGCACGAAATCTGTCAAACAGATTTTAATGGAACCTTATTCTAAATAAGTTCTTGCACTGTTAATGCTTATCCGTGAAGGAAATGGTAGCTCAGAGCGACTCATGATTAACCTTATCATGTCCAACAAAATTCGGTTACTCTGTTCGGACACACCGTCAAACTGACGTGTTCCGGAAGGAGTCCTCATTGAAAGAATACTTTACTCTTTCAAGTAAACTAGAAACTTATTGCTTAAGTATTTTCCATTACGGTCTTACCGTGACGGTTTAATACTTTAGCCGATCTGTTTGTCTACTTCATGTCGAAACTGTAAAAGTTTCTGATTTGTGTTTTCAAAGAACACATAACCATAACGCGATGCCACATCCGTAAAGGTCACGAAATATTCATATCCACATCTAGCCTAGCTAGACATGGGCCCACTTGCTTCACTATGAACTAGGGCTAACAGATTGGTGGCATTTACACTTTTACCAAGTAAATAGTGTTATAGGCACTTTGCCCAATAAACTGGATTCGTAGACTTTATTTGATTGGAATCAAAACAGTCCGAGTACCCACTCTTCAAAAGTGTGGATATACGAGTCTTGTTTAATTGTGTCCCAGACAACAATGCCACAATTAGTTTCTTCTGATCAAATCAGTTTGAGCTATTTGTTTGTCATTATATACGTTTGAGATTTTATTTATATTCTAAATATAAATATTGTTATTCACATCTAATGTGTTTATCTCAATATCATCTTTATATAATGAAACACTTTAGTGTTCTAGAATATAAAGGTTCACCCTCAGCGAGTTAAACACTGATATATAGATAATGTATCTAGTCAAACTTGTTAAATTATATCAGTTTCCAAATCCTGCTCATAGCAGATTCTGAACATTAGTATATATTTATGTATCACACTAAGTATTTAAAATCTAATTTTAATACTAGTTATGAACATAATAATGACAATCATATTTGAAGTCAAAGCCTTGCTCGTCTTCAATTCCTTCATGTCTGCTTTGTCCAAACGGCAGTCACGCTTCCGCGATCCCATTTGCCATAATTTAGGCAGACATTTTGGGATATGTCCTTTATCTTCCTAGAAGATTATAATGATTTTGCCTTTGCCCTTTTTCAACATTCCAGTAGCCTTTGGCCAAGCCTCGGGTTTCTTAGAATATCGAAGTAAGGTGCCCTTGCGCTACATGCCATATTGCAAACTTTGACTTTGTCTCCTTGAGAATAGTCATTAACTCTCCAAGAGTTTACTATTGCAATTTTAATGGATTAAGCACTAAAGTTATCATTATATAAATCTCCCAAAGATTTATGCTCTACCTTTTTTGCTTAATTCCGGGCTTAGGCCTAATATGTTATTTTATCAAATAAATTAACTTATTAGTTTCCAGGACCATCCTGAAAATTTTATTCCAATTTGAAAAATTAAACCATTTAAATACATTTTCCTTAGGATAGTTTTAAATGTCAATCTTTCATTTTATCTTGATTCTAATAGTCCAACTATTTAATCAACGATTTGTGGTACTATATATTATAATGATTATTATAGTCCAACTATACAATCAAATATAATTTAAATCAATTAACCTCAATTATATTGATTACTATAGTCCAACTATAAAACAACTATAAATGAAATTAATTAATTCAAATATATTGATTACTATAATCCAATTATATAATCAACTATAATACAGTCCAATCCAATTGTTTTATTAAAACAACAATTTAAATATTAGTCCAACTAACATTTAATTATATGACGAATGATATTTGTTTGAGCGCGTATGGCGAGTATTGAACGAATATTGCAAATTCAATTCTTGCCTCCCACTATTTTTCGGCGAGCCTCTAACCCTCTGTCGAGTACTAGGGAAACCGTGTTTCCTAGCGGGCTAGGATCCCGTTAAATATCACACAATCTTGACTTTGGCCAACAAATTGTATGATAATTAACTAGGTAGATCTCTAAGATCAATTGGATCCAATCCAATTCCTAGATCCAGTAGGCGGACATCCAAATCCTAAACATATATCTTATATATGCCAATACATCCAATGTATTACCTAACTAACCTTTTTCCTCTGAATCAACTAAGCTTGGCTTTGGCACAACAAACTTAGTGATCCCAGTCAAGCGCGACCCATTGACCATGGAAAGCTTCGTAATCAATGTCGATGGACAAGAAGTGGTCTTGACTTTGGCCAACAAACCACAACTTGGACAACACTGACATGTAACAAGCTCTCGTGATTCAAAACACATCTTCGACAGACAAAGGCCTTGACTTTGGCCAACAAGCCAATGTCGTCTTAGATCTTGAGCAAGAATCACTCAATGGAAGGAAAGACGCTTAATATTATTTGAGGGTTTTTTCGCGTGCAAATTGGCAACCATTTATTATCTTTGTTAAGGTCTCATCATCATACACCCTTAACATGCATTCTAAACACATAATAAAGCGCATATGAAAAAATAATGATATGCGGATGGATACTTTATACATTGATCCTATATCAAATCTCTCTCTTTCTATCTCCCGCTAGCACAAATATTTCTTCTACCCATTACACTACACTTCTAAAAAAACCTCATTTACATTGAGGGGAATATGAGAAGAGAATACAAAGAATATGAGGTGATAAGGCTGGACACGCAGGTCCAATTAATAAATCAAATTTATTACAACAATTTCTAAAATTGCCCCACCCATCTAATATCCATCCGATATACATTATTCATGCATCGCAACCATGTATTCACACAAGCATGTTATCAATCAATCTAATCAAATTAATTAATCTGATAATTAGTGATCATCCAATGTTTAAACAACGATTTGATTTTGTTCGAGTCAACTCGTTTTGCGAATAAGTACTCAAAGTACGAATTCTTGAATTAAATTAAACTACAACATTAAATCCAATTTAATATGTATTTAATACTAATTCACTATTTAATTCCAAATTAATACTACACTTTTATTAATAACCTTTTACGATTTAAATTCCAATTTAATCGTTACGGGTCTCAAAGCCTGATTAATTCCAATATTAATTTAATTAAAGTCCAATGGGCTTTTAATTAATTTCTTAAGGCGTGGACTTTTGGTCAACTCGGGTCAAACCTAATAACCAAAGTCCAATCCGGGAGTTACCCCCCATAAGCCCAGAAATCAATTTAGGCCCATTAGGCCCAATTAAACTTTAAAGGTCCATTAAGTCGCATTTGGGCTTTATGGAGGCGGTTTTGGGCCCAATTGGATCCAATCCATTTGGCCTAAAACTAACTTGGTACAACCACCCAATTAGCCCAATTACAAAATAACAAGCCCAAATCCAATTTTAAGGCCCAAATAATTAAATCATAAAATTCCAATTTCATAATCTAATTAATCCTAAAGGGTATAGCATTATTAATTACCCAAATCAATATTTCCAAAACACCAAATTTGTACAATTAATAATGCTCATTATTATTAAATCAGTCCAACACAATTTAACAAAAATCAAACCCATTACATGTTACTACTCTCGGCAATATGGACTAATTTTATGTCAATTTCAATTCAATCCAATTAAATCCAAATTAACATTAAATCAACATCCTCAATCGTTTCAAGTCATCCAATGATCAACGAAACAAAATTACCAAGATTTAGGGCATACTCCTATTCGGCCAACACATCAAAATTGGGGAAAATTGTTCCAAACATTTTTTAAATCAAATTGATCCAATCAATCATCAATTAAAACACATTCAAGCATACTTAATCATCCAATTTCATAATTGCATGCTCAAATTCATTTTACCCAATTTCATGCTTTGTAACTTCTTGGCAATTGGGGATTTTACGTCCGATTCGAATTCAATCCATTATTCCACAATCGACATTAAATCATATTCCCGAATGATTTCCAATACATCCAATGATCAAAAAAAAAATCCCAAGACATTAAGGCATCACATTTTCGGCCAAGGTAAGAAATTTGGGGAAAAATGTTCCAAACATATTTCAACAAATTCATCCAATCAATCCTTAATTCAAACACATTTAAGCATACTAATCATCCAATTTCATTAATCATGCTTAAAATCAAGTTTACCCAAATTTTAAACCCTAACATTTTTCATGCTTCAACTAGCTCTGATACCATTGTT